>VUQI01025432.1:0-18730 GCA_015106735.1 Paratilapia polleni | reverse complement strand
TTTAAAAAAAAAAAAAAAAAAAAAGCATAGATGTTACGCTGAAATTTTGGTTCCAAAGTAGAATAATCATAGAAAAAAAAATCAAATCAGCGCTGCTGGTTGCAAGGAGGCAATTTCTGTTGTTTTTTAGCACAACCTGGACAAATTTAATATAAATAATCCCATACATGATTTCAAAAGATCAGCCCAGATAGCAGGATGTCTGCATACATCTACAACTGTTAAACTGTGGTTTTAATGAATGAACCAATGAGCTAAATGCTGCTTGTAAAAAACCCCAAAGCTCACTAAACACACTCAACTATGACATTAACGTTTACATAATTTCTGTATGAAAACATGCTTATTCATCACTCATCTGGTTGATCTTTACAGAATTTGTGGACTCAGCCTGTGTTATTTCACATTAAACAAATGGCATAAATTGATAGGTTCACCTTCTTGAACCAGATTCACTTATTACAACGACTAGTAGATGGATTACCATTACGGATTCATTGTGCCCAGAGGCTGAATCCTACGGCATGGTAGGAGTAGTGATCCCCTTACTTTTATTATGCCATCATGAGGATGAATTAACTTCAACCTTTTGTTTTTTCTAACACCATGAACAGGTCAAATTTAACTTTGGTTCAAGACCAGTTAGAGTTTTTTTTCCCCCATCTTTTTCTGACTTGTCACAGTAAGACTAAGAGAAGCACAGGTGTATTGATTCTGGCTGCATTTCATTCAGGGGACATCATTAATTTTACCTGTGCATCTCCTACTGTGACAAGTCCAAATGTCTGTTGTGAAAAAGGTCTGTTGGAGTCTCATCTATCAGCTAATCTATCACACTACATATAGCAGGCAATACACATGCTAATGTCATTGTGAGAATGTTTTCATTTGCTCACTGTCCACTGGGTAAAAAAAAAACTTTGAGTTGAATCCATGTAGTCCCTTTATGTTGTCCACTCTGTTGTTGTTAGGTGGGTGTTTACCTTTGCAGAGCGCGTGGACGAAACTCATGAGGTCAGGTGCCTTGCCAGAACGCAGGGTCTCGCTCAGGGCCCAGATATAGTTCTTGGCGAGACGCAGTGTCTCAATTTTTGATAATTTCTGAGTTTTGGAGTAACAGGGGACGACTTTTCGCAGACTCTCCAGGGCGTCATTCAGCCCATGCATGCGATTCCTTTCCCGGGCGTTAGCTTTCATCCGACGGATCTTAAACCTGCAGAAACAGAAAGCAGATTCGTTGTTAGCCAAGTTATCAGATATGGCGTCTCTTACATCTTAATAGTGATGATATTCAGGAATCTTTTGCATGCATTTGCAAACAAACAATTGTCTGCAAATATAAGAAGTTACCACATTGTGCTATGTCTATTTTACTCTGTGCTCTTGCATTTTGCAAGGACTTATTGACCAATGTATTGGACAATACATGTAGTTACACACATGAGATGGAAGAAATACATTTAATTATCCATAACAAGGCAATCAGAGAACTCAACAGTCCATTCAGGGACTTTAAAATATAAAGATAAGACTGCTGTTGTGTGCCTTTTACTGGTGTTTTTCTGGTGTTAAGTTAAATTACACATTGTTATCTATTAATCAAAATATGAACAAAAGTATTTTCCAAATGTGCAGAGGAAATTGTGAGTCTACTTGAGTTCCAACACAGACTTGCCTGTACTGACTGATTACGGGCAAGTTTTTAACAGGTTCATCACACTGTGGGAGGAACCTGTGAAAATAATCCTCTGTGTCCCCCTCAGTGCTTTTCTCTGCAGAGATGTGTTCTGGTTCTCTGGTTTTATGTGAACTGTAAGCTGCTGTTTGTTCATATTCTTGTATTTTTCCGTTTTCCAAAGCAGCACCTCGACACAGCCTCTCGACATCAGCTGCATGTGCTGAGGATGATGCTGAATACTTTTTTTTTTTTAAATGACAGAAACATCTCTTGCACCATAAATAAAAACATGACTGAAAACACAGAATCTGCAGTTCATTTGGAAAGTTACCTTACAAAGAAAATCCTAAATGAGGGCAGGCCCAATTCAGTCATTAAACATGCGTAACTCTTATTTCATTTTCTTTCTTTACAGCTTAAACAGTATAATTCATTTCCCATTGAATGTCACCATTACAGGCACGTATTTTCCCTGTGAGTTTTAGGAAGCCGTCATAGCAACATTGTTAGTATTTGGGTCTATACAATATATGTTAGCTCAGTATTCACTCTCCTCTCACCACCACCTCCTGGTAAAATATTGGGCATTTATTGGCTCTATGATCAAGTCTATAAATTAATGTATTTTGATATAAAAATATAAATTACTGCTTCTATGAAATGTTATTGTAGCATGAAAACAGGGCAACTGCCCTGCTGAGGCTTTTGGGTATTGATCTGTACTAGTCTGATCTAAAAAAAAAAAAAAGTCATTTTAAAATATTTAAAAATTCAGAAAACTACAAACAAAAAAAAAATCATCCTTCAAATTGTTTATACCTGTTGAGCAGTGTTTTGTGTCTTTTTTTGATTCAGTGCAACATATCTGCACAAGTACAAGTCAGAGTTCTGTTAAACTTGTCGTGCTCCGCAGAGGATGAACCCTGTGACCCTTCCTCTAATGTAACTTTAGGTTTTTTTTTTTGAACTTGGGATGAAAATGATGCATTTACAAGAAACTGAGAGAGAGCAGAGGAAAAAACAAAGCTACCTCTGCAGACGAGCCTTTGTCATCTTCTTCTTTTTGGGTCCTCGCCTTTTCGGCTTGTTCTCGCCGTCTTCCTCTTCCTCCTCATCTTCCTCCTCATCATCATCCTCCTCTTCCTCTTCCAGATGATGGAGGCGGTCCTCCTCCTCCCCTCCTCCTCCTCCTCCTCCACTCCTCTCTGCCTCTCTTCCCGCAGGGCTGCAGAGCTCCTGCTGCTCCTCCGACTCCACCGACGCCTGCTCCTCCAGCACAGACCTGGTCATGATGCTGATTTCTGGTAAAGAGAACATCAGAAAACAATAAAACACTCCTGAAAGTTTGCTATCACAATTATTCTCTGATGAAAATTTGCAAATAATTATTAACAGATTGTGAAGAACAGAGAACAAGTCACATTTTAGGATTTTAACACTGATTTGGATTATACAGGCTAACAGTTATAGATTATAATATGATGTTTATAAAATTTGTTCCCATGACTTCAAAATATTGGGTCCATGTGGAAGTTGGTTAGAACTTCATTTAGAAGTTCAATTGTGTATAATGCTTTAAAAAAAAACCTGAACAAACAGAATGATAGCATTTTAACTGAAAGAAAGACAGAAAGAAAGATCCAGCAGTATAGGCTTATTCTAAACCAATCATTAAATATAATAAATTTAGCTTTAATGTTTATTTTTTGTTTCCTGTCTAATTTAAAAGCCTCATCCCTATAGAAACTGTAACGGAAAAACGAATTAAGCAAATGAAGCTGCAGCAAATGAAAAACAAAAAACGCAGGCTATGTCAAGTTAATCACTAATTTATTAGGAGTGGCTATGCAATTTTGTAGGCTACAACATGCGTCCCTTATTTTGATATTTAGCTATTAAAATTCGTTGGGAAAACTCGCGCAAAAGATTGCAGATTGTCTCAAGTCTCTATTTAGGTACTGAAGTTTTTAATACTCCATATAAATATATAAAAAATTAAATCCTTTCAAATCTAAACTTTAGAACAAAATGTCGTGAAATGCTTCTGATGGCGCTGTCTTTTTATACATTTTAATGATAAAACCTATCTGTAGTGGATTGAAAGTCGCGCTTCGCCGGACGCCTAAATTTTGATAATAATAATAATAATAATAATAAAAACAGTAATAATACTGATAATCGAGCCTGATAAATAAATTACGATTTCCCTCCTTTTTTCGTTTTCTGCTGACTGGTCCCGTTAATTTAAGAGACCGACAGACAGCTGGAGGTGAGACAGGTAGAGGTGAGCGCACATTCGGGACTAACGCAAATATAAAATAGAAACAAAAGTGAACAAACATCAAAAACAGAGAAAACATTAACTGAATAAGGACATTTTTTAGGAAAAAAATATGGAACAGACCAACAAACTAAAAAACTTTTATATAAAATATACAAACCAAAAAATAAAAAATATATATCTATATATAAAAAAAGAACTCATTTGGAACAGGCGTCTTGGTTTATTAAAACTGGCCAATTCATATGTAATCCCATATAGGATAGATTAGACGGAATGCGCTATTTTACTACTGGTGAGTAAAAAGATCATTAATGTTTTAATAATTTGGAAAATTTGGTCTCAAATAAGTAATCAGATTTATCATTCTCAATGTCAGACAACAGACAGATCCAAACAACCGGAGGAATTCATCAGTCACATATTCATTTTATTCTGTTATAAACCTACCTGTTGTAATGAGCCGCTGTGTGTCAGATCGCACGCATCCCGCGCGCTCTGTCTGCGTGTCCGTGCGTGATTGTGCGTGATCTGCTATGAGCTTTCTGAGGTGTGTGTGGGATGCTCTTGCTTTTATACTTAGTACTCACCCAACAGGGGTTGGGGGGGTAATTAGCATATTGACGCCCCGCCCTCCTGGCACGCGCCATATGGCGCTTGCGTCATTAAAACGGCCCCGGGGATCACGTGACAAATCTTCCATTTGTATCAGCCAGAGTCTCTCTCTCTCTCTCTCTCTTTGTGAGGAGAGTTCACCATCTGTCGCCACAAAATCCACGCATGCGTACACTTAAACTTACTGCTGGAAGTCGAGTGCTGCATGTGATGACTGAGGTAATTTTAGATTGAATGTGGGTAAAAATTTATCACTGCTGTTTTTTGTAAATGATTAGGCTGCACCTTATTAACTGTGACTCTGTGTTTCACAGCTCACTTGTATGAAAGGTAACAACGTTATTTGCTGTTAGTTACTGACTGACCGTGTCTCTATCCTATGAATAGTTAACAAAGTTTCAGGTGTTGTGCATACCTCCAATCTCCTGCTTAGGAGACGCTCATGGATGGATCCTGCTGCTGTATGTTGCTTTATGTATATAATAAACTCAGAGGAAAGATTCCTACCAACAGCTGTAAGAACAATCAAAAACCTGGGTCCTCTGAATTTTTGTCTATACCTGGATTATATTTGTTAGGCCCACTGATTGGTCTAAACAACATGACCTGTTCTAGATTCCATCCATCCATCCACCCATTTTCTGCCACTTATCTGGATCCAGGTCATGGATTTAGCAGTCTAAGCCAGAAATGATAGACCACTTCTCCCCAGTCACATCCTCCAGCTCTTCTGGGGGGACATCGAGGCATTCCCAGGCCAGCTGAGAGACGTAATCTCCAGCGTGCCTCGGGCCTGCCACAGGGTCTCCTCACCTAGGAAGTGTCCAGATGCCCAAACCACATCAACTGGCTGCTTTCAATGTGGAGGAGTAGTGGCTCTACTCTGAGGCCCTACAGAATGACGGAGCTCCTCAGACCCTTTGAAGGAAGCTCATTTCCGCCGCTTGTATCCACGGTCTCATTCTTTCGGTCACTACCCACAGCCCATGTTCACAGGAACGTAGGAACATAGATCAACCAGTCAATCAACCACTTCACTTTCACACTCTCTCTTCACCACAACAGACCAGCACAGCATCCCCATTACTATAGATGCTGTGTGCAGTATTGCAGATGCTGTTTTTATTGCAGAAAAAAAAGTTTTATTTTTACAGTCACTGAGCTTGTGACTGTAAGTGTAAAATTATACAGCTAAGTGAATGAGGCAAGGCTCAGTATAAATGGAAGGTGTTTTGTGATTTTGGAGAGGTCTCTGTGCGCGCCTCCAGCAACTCACTCATCCTTCGTATTGATGAAGATGCTGATGATTATGCTATCTAATACGGATCAGCACAATCAGGATAACATATTTTTGGCCTATCCTGACCCCCGAGAGATGTGGGGGTGCCAGTGAGAAGAGAGAGACATGGCTGACTGTAGCTGTAGAAAACAGGAGGTGACCTGACAAAACCACATTCACCTCAGAAATATTAGAGACTTATTATGAGTCATTGCTGGTGATAGTGCCTTCAAGTGGAGTAGTCATGATGAGAGCAAAGGATGAAGGAGGAGGAGGAGGAGGTTGAGATGGATAGATAGTTCAAGAAAAGCATCGAATCAGCTGTTTGTTGATTGTTCTTTAGCCTTAACTGGGACTTTATTATTTTTACCATGGCATTAAAGTTTCTCTGTTGTTCATTTTCTGGCTAAACCTAACCAAACTGATTTTTTAAGAACTTACTATCTCATATGGATCATATTCAGAGTGTAGGAACAAACAACCTGCACGGGCATTGAGGTTGGAGGACTTGTGCTATTCACTTGAACAATCTGGAGCAACATCACAAATGTTTTTAAAAATGCCTGTCATTATCCTTACATTTAAACGTTACTGCATCTCTCCTCTCTCTTTTTGAGTGTTGCTGTTCAGAAGAACTGTATCCTGTATGTATAAAATACTTTTTTCCCCCTTTCAACATGGTACACAAAGTCTTTTGTAGCATTAAGTCAGTCTCGGTCAAACATAATCATGGGGCGTGTTTTGACTACATGTTTGGAAAGTCAACAAAGAACAGAAGAAGACCTGGAGGAAACCAGTGGGCCTGGGTTATATGGATAATAGGCAGAGCTTAAGTGACTTGTCCACATCCACTAAGTCAGGCTGGCTACACGAGCTCTGACCAATAAGAAAAAAGCAGAGGACTTTGGACCAGGCTGCTCTGCAGTGAAGAGGCTGCTATGGTGATGATAACATGGTTGCCAGGTGGTTACCCGGTAACTGTGGAGGACCTGTGTGTCTGTCCATCGGTTTGGACTATCTGACAGCTAATGGTTAACACATAATCAATGTTTCGGTCTCTCTGCTGCTTAGTTCAGGTTTAAATTAGTATGAAACTTTATCAGATCAGATCTATAGTATATATAATAATAATGCAAAAAAAAAAAGATCATATCTTTTTTTCTCTCCTTGATGTGTTTTTATTGCTGTAAGTATCTTACAGTGAGCCCAGCATTTACAGTTTCATTGGATTTTAAATGATAGACAGAAATAAATACAATGAATGAATCGTCTCTTTAGAGCAAAGGCAACAAACAGCACAGAAACTCACTGTTGAATAGTAAATATTATTCCATACTGCCAGGTGTGTGTGTGTCTCTGTGTGTATGTAGAAGGTCAGATTGCCCTATTCATGACAAGAATGCACACCAGTAATAATACAACTCTGGCAACAAGACAAACAACTACAACGATCAAATATGCAGGGACAGGATTGTATTAAGCATTAATGGTAGTTAAAATGCATTTGAAAATAATATGATGCTCATAAACAAACAAACAAATGAGAGCCTGTTACATATTTATACATGACACTGAGAGGAAGAAGATGATTTTTAGAAACATGTTGTGACATAAAACAATAAGCAATACAGGAAGAAACTGCAAAACAAACATCCAATCACAGTCAGTCCCTAAAGTCTTTTTTTTCATATGTTTTTTCTTTCTTTCTTTTTGCAGACATGACTCACTTGAACAAACTGTGATAACACAACATGTTGGCACATGAGTTTCAAAGTAACAGCAGATTCCTCCTTCCTGCTTTGAATGCCTGTGGTTGTAGATAAAATTGTTTTTACATTTAAATCACTGACATCTTCAGATAAGGAAAACTTATTTCAGACACATCTCAATACAAAAGAAGTAATACAACACAAAAATGTAATCACCAGCGGTTCGCAGGACAAACAGGCAACTGTTACAATATTTCCAGGAACAAGAGGAATATCTTGTGTCAGTTAAAAGCCTCAGGCCACATTTTTAGAATCACTTAATCAACACATACATTTCTGCATACAATTTCTCAACACAGCAATTAAGGTAGGAAAATTCTAGTCACAAACACTTGGCCTCCACTTGTCCACGTTGAAAGTTAGAGCACGATCCTGAATGGATTATTGCGTGCCGCCTGAAGCTTTTTCATTTTCTCTTTACTTTGAGTTCACCGCAAATGTGCTGTATGAGGAGGAGTACAGCAGGCTCTAAAGATAGCTATTTTGTATTCATCTGTAAATATGCAGAATTTGCAGGCCAGGATTATTTGTTTGTGCATACATTTTACAACACATCATCATCATTATCATTACAAAGATCATTCCTGATGATGTGACCCAAATATCTGACTTTAATCACCACATTTAGTAGTAGTAGTTTGATCTCCCAGAATGAAGGAAAAACTTGCTTCTGGTCCTCCCTGGTTATAGCAATCATTATTACACTCTTTTTAGAGTTAAATTCAATATCATCCTGCAAACCATAACTTGGCCATACCCTGAGCAGTTGCTGCACACCAGCACTATAAGGATGATTAATAAGGCTATTTCCCATCATACAACCAGCATTATGCTTGTTTAACGGTTTAGAAAGATCATCCACGGACAAATTGAAGAGAACACATGACAGTATCCCACTTTGGGTGCAGATGTATTTCTACCCCATCTAACTTGCATAATTTGATGCAAATAATGCAGGATCCTTATCACATATGATTGGACTCCACATTCTAAATATTTTAAACGCGTTACAACTTCACCACCATGACAGGCAGCAACAAATCCTCTCAGTAAAGATGAACACACTAGAATAGTGTTTGGTTTCCATCTGGTGTTCACCTGTTGGTACTGCAGGTAAAAAAAAAAAAGCACAGTTCAATTTAAATCTTTCTTTGACGCCTTCAGAATTTCTATGATTTATAAAAATAAGAAGCTGGACATTTAAGCCTGACATTGATTATTATAAGAAAATATTTTGAACACTTTGGAGTTAACAGGATTTCTGAATTTATTTCTTATAAAATGTAAATATAAAAAGGCCACTCTGACTAAACTAATACCATACAAACAGTGTACATTTCATATCTTTTTTGAACACACTCAGTGATCACTCACAGTGCAGGCTGGATAATTCTTAAATTTAATAAACCTCCTATAGCAGCAACAACCTCCATCAGATGTTTCCTGTAGTTGCTCATGAGACTTGCACAATTATTAAGAGGGTTTTGGGAATATTTCTCACTTCAGGCATGCCATGATTGAATGGTCCTCTTCAGGTCATGTCACAG
This sequence comes from Paratilapia polleni, assembly GCA_015106735.1. Lineage (NCBI taxonomy): Eukaryota > Metazoa > Chordata > Actinopteri > Cichliformes > Cichlidae > Paratilapia > Paratilapia polleni. The sequence continues at coordinate 9,561 of VUQI01025432.1, read as the reverse complement.
TAACAGCTGGGTTAAGACAAAGTTGTTCCTGTAAAGTCTTTAAAGTCAGGACTCTGACATGGCCATTCCAAAACCTCACTTTTCTTTTTTCAGTCAAATGTCATTGGAAATCAAACATCCTATTGCAGATTTATTATGTGAAAAGTGGAGCTGCACAAGAATTTAAACATAAGCTTGTGATGGATAATTGTTTTGCAAAGTGGAAAAAAGTATTTAGACTTTTCACTTAAGCAAAAGTTATAATCCTACGTAAGTAGTACACAGGTTGTATATTTAAATATAGCCTCTGGTCCAACCGGTTTCTGGGGCGCTCCGCAGTGTGCGACTTGGGTAGCTTACCAGCATTTGTTGTTGTTGTTGTACTGTAGGTTGTGTGAGTTTGATTGCCTGAGTAGGTTACGTGGGTAAGCTGCAAACAGATTGCCTTTCTTTGGGATCAGTAAAGTTATCTGAATCTGAATCTGAAGTATATTTAAAGTACCCAAAGTAAATGTACTCATGCGGAATTTTTCAGATTCATATGCATGACATTATTGGATCATTGATTTATTGATGTGTTTATCTTTTTTAATGTTGCAGCTGATTTTAATTACTTACATATTGCTCAGTAGCTTGATCTATAATAATGCAATTAATCTGCAAAATTATAAGTAACTAAAGCTTTAAAATAGATAGTATGGAGTACAAAGTGCAATAATTGCACTCAAAATATAATGGAGTAAAAGCAGAAAGCAGCATAACATGGAAATACTTAAAGTACAAGTACATTATACCTGAGTACAGTACTTGAGTAAATGTCCTCAGTTACATTCCCACTGGTCCTATCCATGCATCTCATCTCATGTTGGGGATTGTAAGATTAACAGTACTCTAGTCCAATGGGGTTTGGGGGGGGAAATCATATTTCAGGGTGGGCTGGTGCCACTCCATGCCCCCCTTCTAGACACGCCCCTGTAGCTGAGCATCAGCACCATGATGCAGACGTTTTTCTTCTAATGGACTAAAATGTTATTGTCTGCGCTGTATATTATCCATACAACAATAACGTATAGTCAACGTCCATAATTATAAAATCAGTTAGCAACTGCATACTTTGTCCAAAAGACATTTTGGCACAAAGAAGGTTTCGATTTTTACCCATCACACAGTGCAGTCAGTGAGGCATCTGCTTTGTCCCAGATTTAGTCTGTGGTAGGAGACTGAGCCAAAACATACAGCCAGAGTCATGAAGAACTTCAGCTACTAGGATGCACTTCTTGCACATTACATTACAGATTATTTTTTTTTAATAGTTTTGAGAAATTATTAACCTAAAATGCCAAAAGATTTCACTGGTATCACCTTGTCAGATTTCCTGGTTTTCTCTCTGATGGAGTGTTGGTCAGTCAGCTTTGGCTTCAATGAATAATTGAAGAATTAAAGAAAATAATTCTAATACCTAATGTTATGAAAAGTGTTGGTTACAGGCAGCCTTGCTAAATAAAAGGAGTTAACGCAGTTTTGTGAGTATTTGAATGTAGTAAACAACTCAACATCTTTGCGTTTTTGAGATATGCTCCAAAAAGAAGACATTTAAGTCTTTTATCAGAGAATTGGAACTGAAAATTACAATTTGTGTACAGTCAATAATTATTAAACACAACAAAAATTAGACCCAGCAATCAGAACAATAAGGGCTGAGATGTGTGGATTAAGGTGACCCGGCAGGTGTCGCTGTTCCGCCGCAGCCTGCAGAGGACACACCTCCTTCCTCCTGCCTTCCTCCTCCTCCTCCTCCTCCTCGCATGCTGCTTGTCACTGCTGCTGCAGGTTTCAGGAAGCGGAAGCGGGAATGTTGGAGTGTTTATTAGAAAAGTTTGGCCAATTTTGACACTTTGGGATTTGAGACGCAAACCGCGGAGAAACATGACGGTGAGTGACCCGAGCGCCCACAGCGCTGCTCATAACGCTGCTCGCTGCACTGCGGCTGTTTGAGAGTTTTTACTGAGGCTGCTGTCAGTCCTGTCCTTCGTGTCAAACAGAGCAGGAACAACTCAACAGGATCAACAAGTGGGCTTGATCTAAAACAGGAGAAGAAAGTTTGATGATGATTTTAAAAAAGGTCTTAAAAGTAGGTTTAAAGGCTACTGAATGGCGTTCAAACCTCAGATGTCTGAAGAAAAGTGATCAGTCAGTCTGTGTAAGACATGTCTTCATGTCTGTGTGAGTGTGTTGTAATCTGTGGCGTGTTATAAAAGCTTGTTGACCAACAAGCTGTGGTGCTCAACAGTGAAATGCGGGCTCTGAATTGCTATTGCTGCTGGGAGAGGTAATTGCCTCAAGGTGTATCCAATTCACTCCACTAAATGCAGCTTTCTAATCCACTGCGTTTCAGATGAAAGTATTTTCATCAAAGGATTATATTAATCAGCCCATAAGGAGTTAATGAATAGTTTTGACTTTGAAGTGTGAAAAATGCTTCTACTGATGTCTCAAATCTCTGTTCAACCATCAGGTCAGAACCAGACTGTTTTAGTTCACTGTGCATGACAAAGCAAAAATGTTTACCAAATGATTAGCAGCCTAGTTGTTGAAGCTCCAGGAACAAACTGGCATGAATGAAAAGTTCCTATTTGATTAGAATTTTTTATTATTATTTTTATTGCATCACATTTCCACATTACTGAAAATGAAATACCAACAACAAGGGATGGGTTGACTAATATATTAGCTTTTAAAAAAAAAATAGTAATAGTTAAAATAATGGAGATTTTTTGCTAAAGATCAAATCTCATGATCATGCACGTCATGTTGAAATATGTGATATAGTTTAGTTTCCTCTAAAATACATAAAGACGTAATAAGTTGCATAAAATAGAAATGCTTTAATTGTGTATTTTAGTGCAGTCTGTGGTGGTGGAAGCATTCAGATCATTTACTTGAGTAAAAGTACCAATACTTCAAAAGCTGCTTTTAAAATTATTTAGATAAAAGCTTGTAATCCTTAACTTTTTGCTTAAGTATGTTCAAGTATCAAAAGTAGAAGTATGCAAAGTACCACTGCGGGGGTATATCACGTGTTGTTATTATTAGTAGTGATGCATTCATGTTTAAAGAGCATTTTCCTGCTGCAAATGGTTGAGTTGGAGCTAGTTTTCGACTGTTTCTGGGTTGTCGATTATTAATTTGAAGGTTCATTTTTAAATGAGTTCATTAATTGCTCATATAAGAAATGCCCATTACACAAGAAGTGACACCCTCACGCTTTCTCGCCTGCAGCACATTTATTCAGTTTAAATATTCAATTTATTTAATTCAGGATGAGCAGCAAATCCTCACATTTGTGAGGCTGAAACCATGAAATGTTGGAAATATTTGCATAAAAATGACCACAATGATTAGTCGTTATGTTTTTTTTTTGTTTGTTTTGTTTTGTTTTTTTTGCATAACATCATATTCTGAATTTGGTCAGTATGTTAATTTACCTATAAAAAAAAAAAAGTACAGTTTTATACTCAAGTGCCTCTTGTACATACTTGTACGTTTCATGACCGTACCACAGAAAAAACAAAATAATGCTTCTGTTATCATTAAGCCGTGTTTATGGTGACCACTGATCGTGGAAAAGTGGAGGCTTATGTGTCGTCCTGCACGACACCGTTGCATTTGTGCAGTCACGACCTCTGAGTCTGGCTTCTGTCAGACTCGACAGGTTAACTTAACAGTCAGGCTTGATTTTCATACAGTCAGTGGGTCATCCTCTTTTGTCAGAGACAGCCGGTTTACTATGAGATAAAACAGAGAAAAGCCAGAAAAACCTCACATTTTAAATAGATTATTGCATAACCAAGATTTACTCTTGCTTACATGTAATAATACTTTAAGATGAGTAATTTTGCTGAACATATATTTTATCACACCACATCATCTTTCCTCTAATAATAAAACCTGCCTTTATTATTCAGTTGCTTGCATCATATTTAACTCCTTCTTTTGTCTTCTGCTGCAGTTTTTGATTTCTAGAGTATGTTATTTTATTTACTTATGACTGTGTGAGAGCTCAGATCTTGGTATATTAAAAAAAAAAATGAACTGAAATTACTTTCATAATAGAGATAATTAACAGAATGTTTTTATTATATCCAGAAAGGTTAATTGTATAGGTGAATGGCATGCCTCTCCAACCCTTAGATTATAATTCTTTTTTTTTAAATTTTGATTTGCTGTGATGGAAAAAAATGTGTATACAGAACATTTTTGTTTTTAAATATTGTTTTAGTTGCACAATTGCTATGTTTTGCTATGCTGGAGCCATTTTTTTTTTTTTTTTTTTTTTTTCTTAAATTTTTATTTTTTTTTTTTTTTGCTTGTTTGCTTGAAATGCTCATCCCTAGTTTTCACACATTTTTTTAAACTCAGTTTTCTTTTGTAGGGAAAAAGTTTCTTTTCTTTTTTTTAAGTGTTCAAAATGAGTTTGTTTTTGAGGGGGGAAAAAAAAACCTATAATAATATTTTCTTCACCATTAGAGACTGTTTTGATGCTGGCCCACTGAATATAAACAGGAAATGCATCCAGCAGAGAAAAATAATCTTTCCATTCAGTCTTGTTAGTCGTGGCTCGAAACATTCGCCTGCAGCAGCATCTGACACAATCCAAATCACAACCAGCCTCTTATGTATTCACAGGCTGCCCACGCCGAATGATCTGCTCGTTTAAAATGTAATGAAATTATCAAGGCTCGGTGGAATGCCTCGCCACCGCCGCCGCCACTGCCGCTGTGGCCACACTGGAGAGATTTGATTAGGCCTCACTCAAATCATCTCTGCATTCAGATGTATAATTCACGGTTTGAACTTACCTGATTCCCAGCACATGGATGGATTTAAATCCGGGAAGTTTGTCAAAAACATGCTGCATCTGCAAAGGAAAAAAATGACTTCTTAACACCTAAAGTATCAGTCAAGATGGCCCTCATCATCCTCCTCCTCCTCCCTCTGCAGAGGCCAATGTAATTAACTCTGAGTCGCCAAACAGGAGCTTGTTAATAAGCCGCCGATGTGTCAGCACGCAAAAACACTGCATGAATGGGACACCCCATTGATATCTATCTTTGGGCGAGTTAAGCACCTGGACACTTATGACATAATCGTCTTTAAGAGCTCCATCGGGCAACTTCCTGCTGCGAATGGCGTGTGACTTTAAAGGATCCTGCTGCCTTTTTTAGAGTCTTTGAAAGAGAAAATAACATCGAAGGACTCCATTTCTCAGCATGGGATGCATGACTCGCAGCGAGGAGCTTGACAAAAGGAAAACACTCGTAGGAAGAGTGGACTGTGGGTAATCTTCTCCCTTTCTCTGAACCCTGACCTTACTGCCCCGTGGCGTAAGCTTCTTTACTATCAGCCTGAGCCAGCAGCACCGGCACAGACGGGCCGACAGACGCTGGCAGCTGCTGATAGAGGAGGTGGTGACACGGAGAAAAGAGGAGGAGGAAGAGGAGGGCAGGAGATCAGATTCTCAAAGAAACCCCGTGGTCCAAAAAATATATACAGTATATTGTTCTTAGATTAAAAATGCAGACTGAGGCTGAGGCAGTAAGGCAAGTTAATTTGATTAATTTCATTCTTTTGAAAAACACTTTTTTTCATATGTGCATAAAAAAGGTTTTTTAAGGCAGAGTTCACCCAAAGGTATCAAAAATATGCAGACAGTCAAGAAGAAGAAGATCATTACATGAACAATCAATCATCACCTCCCACCTGAGCCCCTCTCAATCAGCTGATTTTTTTTTTAATTCTACAATAACTTTAGGGTACCCAATGGTGCCATGCAAAATTTTACCTTCACACTATGAATATTTTCAGAGTTTCAGGGCTTCAAAGTTACATAGGGGGTGGATCACAATTTGGTGCTTTTTAATTATTTTTTTCCAGCATTTTCTGAGCTCTCATAACTTCAGAAGTACAGGAGATATCCACATGAGATGTTCACATGTAAGCTGTGTTAGAAACCACAACCAAATCAATTTTACACCCACTCCAAGTGTCACAATCTAAAGACAAAATCAGTTTTTTTGTTCAGAACGATTTTTTTTCTCTAACCAGCTTTAAACATCAGTGTCATGTTCCTGATGTCCAGAAAACCCTTTTATCATGTCTTGATTATGAAGATGGAGCATGCTGCTCATCACATCAGAAAAAGGTCCGAGTTAAACTTGCAAACCAAACCCGTGTACATGTCGTATATCTGCATAGTGCTCACTCAGCTTTATCAGGACTTTAATTCCTTAAGTAAGACTGTATTAGAAAATGATTTTAACACAGAAGGAATCAGGGCTAGAAGATGTAATGTAGGTAAAAACCTTTCATATGCTATAACTTGTTCTGAGCAGCCACCTATCCTGCATGGTGATGTGATCATTTAAAGTTTACCCAAAATGCACTTATTGAAGTTTTCTCCACTGAATTATCAGAAAACAGATCAAACATCCAGGGCACCAGTGCTTATTTCTGTTCCTCTACATCAACTGGTGCAGTTTATTGAAACTACGATACAGTATGTGTCCTGAGGCATTTCAAGATGGCTGTCAAGTTAAACTTATCTCAGCTTTGAGGTGAGTGACCTTTTTGTTCTGTACTTTGCATGGCTTCAAATCGCATCAGCAGCATTATAGAAGTGTTTAGCCTTTCAGGGTCTTTTATTTTGAAAATTGAGAGGATGCTCTATGATGTTCCTGTTTCTGACTTCCTGCTCTCCTCGCCTGCTCTGTGCAGCTTTACACAGCTTCTGTAAAAAACACACCTGGTGCTATTTTCAGCGACATGGACAGATGCTCTGTGTGTATACTGTATATCAAAGAATCTTAAATTAAACATGTGAGTCTTCACAACAACATTTTCCAACATCATCATCTTCAGTATCATTATTGAGGTTACTGGTGATTATATCTATAACATTTATTATGCCTCTGCTCTGTAATTTGTTTCTTTAACTAGCCATTATCTATGAATGACACCAAAAACTGATTTGGTCTATACAAAACCTTTCAAAATAAAACACACTTAGTCTTTGGTAAAGTACTAATGCAATTGCATGCAGATAGCTGAGGATTGTTTTCCCTTTTCCCCACCATTTAGTGAGGTATGTTTTTCTATTTTACATGAGCAGAAGACAGAAGAAAAGAAAGCAGGAAGCCAAAGTCTCACCTGGTCCTGCAGGTGGTGAGCCAGGTCGATGTACTGAGGGGACTCTGGGTCGTCCAGGAGCTCTCTGTAACCCGGATCCACCAGGTCGATGCTGAACTCCACGATCTGCTCCACTGGACTCTCGGGGACCACGTTAGGAAGCTCTGAGTCCTTCAGGACGACAAACAAGAGTCAGTCTGAAGGCAGCGCGGGAAAACAACCCCTTACATCATCTCATTCCTCCGTACTGCTGACCACGTGCATCCCTTCATCACAATTTAATCTTTTCATTTGCATTTCCAAATAAATGGAAACTGATCGATATCAAAGAGGACAACAAAATCTGCTTGTGTGAAGCAAACCACGACTAACCACAAGTGCAGACGACTCCCCACCTAAAGAAAAGACAAAAACACCAGTAAGTAGAAATTATCACGAGAGCTACTCGTCTTACGGCTTCAGCTGGGGCCGGGGATGTCAAGGGCCTCAGCATGAGTGAAAAATATCATACTCATTAAGCTAGCTGTGCACACACACACACACACGGCTGGTCAGGAAAGTTTTCATCACCCAACCTAAGTAAGATAATGAGCAAGGAGGAGCCACAGTAACAAGTCAAGGAATAAAGGGAGGAGAACAAAAAGAGGATGGGAAAAAAAACACTTGCGGAGTAAATAAGAAAGTACAACAAACAAAAGACGTTTTCTGTCTGATACAAAGGGAACACAGAAAAAATAACTCTCTATATATAAAGGTCTGCAAATGTATGTGCACGTTCAAACGCAGGAAAGTAATAAAATGCTGTGAAATGGGGTAATCATACACTACAGAATCCCTGCTGGTCCATACATTAGACTGTGACTCCTTCCTATATGTTCAACACTTCTGTATGTGGTGAAAAGAGTAATGACCAAATTATTCTGGTAATTTCAGAGGGCGCTCAGCAGCAGCAGCAAAATGGCACCTTTAAAGGAATTCAATGTCAAACATCAGCCGAGGCCTTTTACCTTCTCTCACAGTAACTACAGTGAGCTCCTTCACTACAGATCAGTCACAGTCACAGGCAGGAGAAAGCAGTAATTATTTGTGGGGAGGCGTGAGGAAACCATCTGCTGCTGCTGGATCAAACAAACTGAACTTTAGAGAAGGAGCGGACCCAGCTGTGCAGCAGGTAAACTGGCCTCGCAGTCTGAAAGCTGTTAGTGAAGCGGAGGGGAAAAACTGCAGAGACGTCACCCTGTGCACAGAAGGTTATGTGATCAATCTCTTCAAAAAACAAAGCTGCAAACTTGCACATTTTTTAACTTTTTGCAAAGTTAATTTTCCAAAGTTACTTGAAGAAACACACTGCTGGTTTTCTTTGCTGTAATATGCTTTAAAAAAAGAAGTTGTAGGGAATTAAAAACTTGTTTTAACGCAGGAAAAAATGACAGAGCAGGTTGTGTTTCATTATGAAAATTTTCACTTAAATCAGCTAAAAATGAATTCATATGCCTAAAAAAAGGTCTTTCTTTCTTACTTATCATTTCACTCAATTGGCTGAAAACATACAGCTGAAGTCTAAACTGAAGTTTTAATGAAGTTTGCTGGTGAGTTTGTGCCTCTGCTGATCTCCCATCCAGATGGTGATTACCAGAAAATCTCAGTCTGGTGTCTGACCTGTAGTCCACGATGAGTTTGTTCTTTTGCCACCAAGGGATTCCCTAGTTACTTCCTCCTGCTCTTCATGGTGGATCCCAAGGTGTTCCCAGGCCAGAGGGGATATATAATCCCTCCAATGTAATCTGTGTCTGCCACAGTGGTTTTACTCTGAGCGAACCTCTCCGGGATGCGCTGAAGGTCACAGCTGAATGAAGCCAGTAGGACCACATGATCTGCCTGACATGATGTGGTCCTGCTCGCTCCTCTTTCAGATCCTGTCACTGTGCTTTAAGTCTCTTTCCCAGGGCATCAAATACTGATGTTCTGTCAGATGCAGCTGGTGTCACAAAAATACGCACAAGTCCTTTGGACTGATTTTAAATGCTAAGAGTTAGCAACAGGATGCTGAAGGGGTGGTGGTTCATGTCCTACTCAGGAGCTTTGTGTTTTGCACTGAATTCTGCTTTGTTCTTACTCAGTGATGTGTTTCTTTTTCACTCTACGGTTAGGTTTAGGCACTTAAAACTGCTTAGTTAGTTTTAGGGGGAAAAAAATAAATAAAAGATCATAGTTTGGGTGAAAAATTACACTTACCCAATATGATGCTGAGGGGTCATTATAGACAAGTGTCCCACTATGGTCCAACGACTGCGAACAGGGTGGGGTATACAGGACAAGGTGGGCTTACGTTATGTTACTCAGGCAGGAGAGAGCGAATATCAATCTTCTTCATGCTCTATAAAAAGAACATGGCAG
>VUQI01025431.1:21029-32300 GCA_015106735.1 Paratilapia polleni | reverse complement strand
GGGGGCAGAGGAAAAAAAAAAAAAAATTCCTAAAAAGAAAAAAAAAAAAAAAAAAAAAAAAACCCTGTCAAGATAAACAAATATCTGAATTATGAATTTTGAAATATCAGACAGAAGTAGACAGAAAGGACAACAATCTCCATTTCAGAGCTATAGTCATGTGGAAAAGAACATTTTTACAGGACTCTATGCAGTCCTGTGAAAACCTGAGTACACCCCACGAGTCAATAGCTCGTAGAACCAGCTTTAGCAGCAATAACATGAAGTAACTGTTTTCTGTATGACTTCACATCGTTATGGAAGAATTTTGGCCCACTCTTCTTTACAATGTTGCTTCAGTTCATTGAGGTTTAAGGGCATTCATTTGTGCACAGCTCTCTTAAGGTCCCACCACAGCATGTCAGTCGGGTTGAGGTCTGGACTTTGACTGGGCCATTGCAACACCTTGATACTTTTCTTTTTGAGCCATTCTCCATTTTGGACTCGTCTGTCCAAAGGACATTGTTCCAGAAGTCTCACGTTTTGTTCAACTTTACAAACCTAAGCTGTGCTGCCATGTTCTTTTTAGAGAGAAAAGGCTTTCTCCTGGCAACCCTTCCAAACAAGCCATATTTGTTCAGTCTTTTTATAATTGTACTGTCATGAACTTTAACATTTAACATGCTAACTGAGGCCTGCAAAGTCTGAGATATAGCTCTTGGGTTTTTTACAGTTTCTCTGAGCATTGCACGGTCTGACCTTGAGGTCAATTTGCTGGGACGTCCACTCCTGGGAGGTTTGTGGCATTGTGTTAACACACATCTGAATGTTCTAGACCAGCAAACTGCCTAAACGTCTGCTTTTATAGAGGTGCTCACACTTGCTGATGATCAGTTAATCAGTGCATTTGATTAACAGCTCCTGGCTGCTACTTACCCTCTTAATTCCTATGGAAGCAGTAAGGGTGTAATTAGTTTTTTACAGAGAGTGTAATAACTGCTCTCTGCCTGTCTTCACCACTACAACCAAATCTAACCTAAATCAAACCACCCATCACGACAGAGTGTCCCACTGACCCATCTTAGCCTGCTGTAATTTCATAATGTTATTATGGAACTGCATAAATTGCATCTTTTATGAAAATCAACTTAGAAATGTCAATCATTAAAAAAAAGGGTCAATTTTTATTACATTTTTACAATGTCTCCATGCTCCATTAGGTGTTCTGGGGAACCTCAGGAATCTAGCTGAGATTTTACATTTAAGGTGCTCTATTTATGAAAGTCACTCTTTGCATTGTGCTTTGACTGCCACATAAACATCCTCAAATCAGTGACAGATAGTTTAAAATGTAATGATTTCTGCTATGAAATCTCCAGCTCATTTATGCTAGACAGTACAGATGTCTGAAGTGAAGCCTTTTTCTTTTAGCTCTTTTGGTTGTATCATGTTCACAGGGCAAAACTATGGAGTTCCCTCCTCTTTTTACACTTCTGTCTATAGCTTTGACAAAGACCTGGTTTACACACCCTCTTTACACTCTTTCCTCTCTTTCAATCTTTACAGTTTGCCTCTCTACACCCAGTGGCAAGGCAAAGGTTGGCCTGCAGAGTTTGAACTCAGGCATCGTGGATCATTAGAAAAAGCTGGAGGGTTAAAAAGGTGGTGGAGCTGTAGCTGTGCAGGAACAGGACACACACAGTTAAATAACTGACTGAGATAAAAGTGAAAATGGAAAGCTGAAATGAGAGGGTGTGATAGAAAAAAGAAAGCAGGAGATTGCTCACAGTGCTTATCTCAACATGAAGAACAGTCACAGAGACAGAGGAGAGAGGAGGTTTGAAGGAGAGTAGTTTAAATTTCTGAGGCGGTTGGTCAGTGCAGTAGAGTTGATAAAGATGGCTCCATGTAACACCCAACTTTCGACTTCTCCTGCCCCCTCCAGCACTCTAAGACAGGCTGCTATCAGAAATGAGAGCACTGAACCCAGGATCTGTTATGTCCACTTTGTTTAGGTTTCATTCCCCACTAGCACATGCATTATGAGGTATAAGGGGACTGTCACTTTTCTATGACATTTTATGTCACAGCAGGAAACACTCAAGTGTAAAGGACACAATTAAAGAATTCACTTTCAGCTGCTTTAGTTTCAGTTTTGTTCACAGGTTCACTGTCCAGGGCATGAAGTTTCCTGCACTGGATGCTGGTTTAGATACATAAATTGATGATCATAATTCGAAGAAATGTTCTTAATCTTATTTTTAAACTGCTACACAGTAAAAATATAGCTGTACATACAATATATGCATAGATAGGGCAGCTTTAATATGGCAGAAAAATGAACAGAAATGACAGTGCTTATAGTTTAGCTTTTTACTTTGGATTAACCATCACTTGTCCTGCATTATCATTGTCATTCTTGTTTTAATGTTTGAATTGTTAAATATTTGAATAAAAGTTCAAATTATTTTTTATTAGAGTATTAGTGTACACAGATGTAACTCTAGAGACACTAAGTTCACACTTGTTGCTACATGTTTCTCTTATAAGTTGGTTATAGTTTATCCACTCATATGTTGGCACGACAAAGAGCAGAGCGTGCACTCAAATGACAGAATATGCATAAAATAGCCACCTCCCTTAATGTAAACACAAAGACAGCCATCATGTGATGTGTTCACTGCATTTTTTCATTGCTCCACGCATCCTGCGTTTCTCTTTTCCTTTCTTGTTTGTTGGTATACATTCATCCTCCCTCCTCATCACCTGCACTGGCATAATTTCTTCTTTCATTTAGCGGGTTGGACATCTTTTTCTCTGTGTTGCACCCTCTCAAATTTTATACAGTTATTGTAGGTTACATAGATTGACAAGACTTGGGTATTGTGTGGATGCACTTGGCACTGTTTGGTCTGGATGTTTTGTCATAATTTAAAGGTATAAATTGTCAGTTGTGTTAAGTGGTAAAAATATGTTAACAAAACACTTTTTTGGTAATTGTTTGAGGTCTCTGAGTGATTTAAATGCAGCCTCTGTCATTCATTCACTATTTGACAGATGCTACAAAGTGCCATTACAAGCAGTTTCCAGGGGCACAGATAAAAGTGCAGGATTCTGCAAGAAGAAAGAGTCATAAGATGCACAGGGTTACTGAAGGATATGATTTTGGTGTGAATCAGCCACAAGCCATACTGGCTCTTTTTGAATGTTAGAATGGCTGCACATACAAGAAACAGCCCTCGTGTCTGTCTAGTCGCAGACCTGAGGGTATAATGTGTTTTGGGTGGTGTCCTCTGCTGCACCCCTCTGGGTCTGTTTCACTGTGTCTAAGTGGATTAGCATGGACAGATAGAGATGGAAGCAGCAGAAAGAAAAATAATGCCATTAGTACCTGCAGACCGAGCACTAGTGATCCACCATCAATCCAAACTCGTTCGACCACGATTGACTCGTGATAAAGACTTTCAAGTGAAGAGCACTTTGCCCTCCATGTGATAACCATACATTTTGGGATGGTGCATTCACTAACAGAGTAAACTTTACATGTATTAGCATTGGTTGTTTTTAAAGGTTTGATTTTAGTAAATCAATCAGATGGAATCTCGTTGTAAACCAACTTTTCATTGACCATCTTTGCACAATGAGAAGTGACTGACTGCCTGGAATGTATTAGCCAGTTGGGGGGTTCGTATCTTTGTTCCCAGAATAATCAGTGGCTGTAGCTGTTTCCTATAAGTCAGCCAGAAATCTCCCTGTAAAAAGTAGAAATACCCCAGACAAGAAAAGATAGCAGAATGTAACGGTAATAGTGAATTTGTGAGCCACAATCTGCTACAATCTCCATTAAGTGGCAGTGAGCAGAGAGCCAGTCTGATAACCTTGCTGTCTGGGAGCCTGCACTATCTGTTAAGGGAAGACTTCATTGGATTAAGCATACCCTCCTACAAACCAAAACATCCGATCTCTAACTGATACGTGCCATTATTAATTACTAACTGAAATTACAGATGGACAGCTGGTAAATTAGTGAGTATGCTTAATGTGTGCAGGACATCTTGAAAGTCTTACAGTAACCTCCTCCACTTCTTTACTGCCCCCCCCCCAGTGTGATGCTTTTTAAAGGATTATTTTAGAAATAGCAGTGAGCTGTGTGTGTGTGTGTTAGCACAGTTCTGTCTGTGGGTCTGTTCGCTGTGATGGACCGTCATAATCAGTCTGATGTTATTTATTGTAACCTGGTGTGGTTATAACCAAATTGAATTTTCTCAGTGCTTATTCATTTCAACCCTTCACACACCTAGAAGGCTAAAATATATATATATATATATATATATATATATATATATATATGTATAAAATAAGATGAACGAATTATCCAAAAATCAAAAATTGTGGTTTGTAGAAGCGGTTCTCAAATTCTTTTCTGTCATCAGAAGCAGAAAAAAAGTTGGCACCACACAATTTTTATCAGTCACGAACAATTAAAATTGGGCATGGATGGATGGATGGATGGATGGATGGATGGATGGATGGATGGATGGATGGAGATTTACACAATTCTGAATCTGATCAGGCACATGTTATGGTTGTATATGAACATCCTATGTTAAATATTTTTACATACAGTATGCTTATTAGTGTTTACACTGTGGCTGTCAATCTGTACAAAGTGCAACATGGAGGCTGAAGGTGGGAAGAGAACAAAAAGACTGATTGATCGAGATAAAAGGAGGAAAGGAGGAAACTGTAATGAGCATCCAGCTGACTTAATGGATGACTAAAACCTCTCACTGAGGTGTTGGAAGGAAGTTTTACAAATGATTACACCCAAGTCTATTGAATAACAAATATGATCTGGCAGATTTGTTTATTTATTCCTATTATTACGCCTTAGAAATGTGATTGATATTAGTGTAAGTGAGATAATGTGCCACTTGTATCAAAGCTATTCCCTCAGTGTTATTAGAAGGGAAGCGTGCTGGCATGAATGAAGATATTTGAATGCGGGGAGGGAGAAAGCGAGCATTAACACAGTGGAAGTGGCGCTGTTCATTTGTCAGGAGATGGATTGCAGCCATTGAGAGGAAAAGCTTTTAATTTGGCTCTGGTGTGGTAATTAGGTTTCAATTCGCTGTGCTCACTAAGAGGAATGGGGAGGGTAATGAAGTTAGTCATTTTACTGTGTGTGTTTGGAGAGAGGAAGAGGAGTGGGCGGAGGGGTTAAGTATGCACACTCTACATTTTTTAGTGCCTCTCTCTGCCTCTCATACTCTAATTCATTGTGTAATGCTGTTTATTGCAGGTATCACCATGCTTTAATGCATTAGTTAAGTGGTCCCAACACATTACTGTAATGGAGCTAGAACATGAAAACAGTGAAACCTGATATACCTCCACTCTCTTGCTCTCTCTTCTCCAACTTAATAATGTGTCTCTTCACCCTATACAAAATATTTTCCTTCAGTCTCGCTTGTTCTCTATCATTTCCCCAATGTCTCCTTCCCCTGATCTCCTTTCCCCTGCGTCTGAACTGTGTTTATGCCACTAATGGCTTGGTATAACATGCAGAAAGGACAGAACATGGGAATCTCAGGTTACATGACCTGGGAAAAAGAGGAGAAAAGGAGGAATGACATGTTAGCAATAAAGGAAAAGAAGATGTATATATTGATGCTGTATCTGCATATGGTTTAGCACACGTGGAAAAATAAAATTAAGATAACTTTGTTGAATAAAAACTATTAGGACATATATAGTTCATGCATGTTACGGTCATAAAATAATCTGTTTCATGAAAAATGATGAACTTTGGGTTGTTCTGTAATTGCATGTGTCTTAATTTGCATATTTGTGTCCATGTGTGCTTGTTAACTGTTCAGGAAGTGCTTTTGTGTCTTTGTGCACACCTTTGCCTCCTGTGTATGTGTGTGTGTGTGTGTGTGTGTGTGTGTGTGTTTGTATATGTGGCAGCGGGCACAGTAGCTGCATGACGACCCCTGGTTGACCTCTGAGAAGCGTGTAGGCGCCGGGTTCAGTCTGACTCTTGTCACATGATCCTCTGCTGCCCTCCCTCTCCATTCACAATGGAGTATTAATCTGAACAACATACACACAAGTCAAAAACAGTCACACATGCTTTGCACCAAATAAAAATCACATGTATAAATAAATTCTCTCTCTGTCTCCACATGCAGTACTTTATGAGCACGATACGGAGAATAATCACTATTTTAAGCACAGGTTTCTGTATTCGTCTTCATGTGTTTTGTCTATTTAATGCTGCCTCCACAGTTTGATCTGTGGCCCGATGGCTGAAAAATTTTCTAAAACTCTTCATTCACAGGACTCACAGCACTGCTCGGGTATCTCTCCTTCTGTCTGCTGACTCTCTCCCTCTCTGTGGTTTGTCATTAAGGGATTAGAGGGGTGAGAGACGGATGCGGTGGTCTCAGGTGGCACTGGGTTTAGTGTAAATAGACTACGTGTGCCTTCTGTCAATCATTTCACTCCAAGCGGTTTCATAGCCTTGTGCAGATTTTTAGTTTTTTAATCGTTATGCCTCTGACTGGTCGATATCAGTTAATGTACTGTTAGTTCGCCTGCTAAAATCGACTTCCTCTTACTTCTCCCGTCTCTCCCACGGTTGGGCCACAGGGCCTCCGGTGTCCCGGCATCCTTGGTGTGTGGGCTGACTCTTGCCTGGCTTCCTGTTATAGAAAATTGCGGAACCATGTTCCCTACACACAGACACACATACACACACATACCCTCAGCAGCCTGCAGCCATAGGTGGTAAGATTGTGCGTATGTGTGTGTGTGATATACTCTATGCAGCTTGCTCACCCAATATAGTCCTCTGCACAAAAACTGAATAATGGTCGATATAATGTCACAATGTTTTTGAAAGTTACTAGGCAACTATTATGGCTAGTTTGAAAGGGCTACTATGGGATCGTAAATTTTCCTAAATTTTGCCCTTAGAAAAGTATCTCACTTCAATATATCAACAAAAATCATCTTAAAAGATGAAAAAGCTTCATTTTATTTTATAACAATGGGTTTTAGTCTGTCTTTTAAATGAAAAGCAGTGCATACATTCAAAGGTGCACTAACAGTGCTTTACAGGGTATCTGGGGTACTCATACACATGCAGGTGTAACAGGAGTACAGCACAGTACAAGGTGTAATTTATAGGCGGAGAAGGTGAGTAGGGTGAAGTTTCAGAACATGGACTAATAACCTCACAGCGTCACTCAATCCACGGCGATTGTGCCGGAGCTCCTTGGCTGCTGTGTCGGAGCAATCTGAGCAGCATTGTTCCCATATGTGGCCCAGGGAAGTGGTTCATGAAGGAAGTATTTTCTTAAATGACAATAAAAAGCACAATAAGAGGGTGTAAGCGAGCAGTTTGATCATGTGTATTTCGCAAAAGATTCAGTTTAGAAGAGACAGATGGATTTCCTTACACTCTGTGCACTTGAGTACGGGCAGGCTGAGTGTGTGAAAATCTCAGAATGAATATGCGTCAACATCATAGATGTGTGTTTGTAACTCACACAAACCTCTGTTCTTGAGATGAGATTTGGCTCATTCAAAGCAGTGGAAGGATTTCTGCTTCACACATCCTCTTATTGGGGTTTGACATTGAATTTTGTCTGTGTAATTGTCTTTTTTTGTAAAGGTCAAAGTCTCCGACCTTAGACTGATGTAACTGGCTAAGCCTGGGCCCACACTGACTCCAGGACCCTCACAATGGCACAGAAAACACATTGTGCTAAAGCCAGTTTCCTAACCCCCACCCTTTCTACTCGTGGTGTGGTGGCACAGCACGGATGGAGGCCACTGGGATGCTATCTGACTCGCTCATCAGCACGTCAGGAGAACAAACCCCTAGAAGGACTTGAACGGAGAAGAATGTGGAAAAAAACGTTTAGTTGCACTGAGAGCTTTACAGATTCAGGAAGAAATGGGAAATTTCCTCTTCATTTTGCACATTTTGCACATATATTTATTTACATATATTTTGCAAATAAAATGATCTTTTTTACCAAAAAAAAGAAAAACCTCTTTTTTTGAGATAAATTCAATGCCATATGAAGTACAAAGCATCTGAACATTTCTGCAAAGCTGTAAAAATATTAGTGCTGAGTGTATCTTCATGCACTGACATGAAGTACAGTACATAATACTGTACTTCATGTCATTTTCCCATCAAAGACTGCTTTTGCAGTCTATCCACTTTTGGCAGCTATTTCTTTTAGGGTTACACAACACTTAGTTATGGTTGTTATGTTAAACACTTTCTATGTCCATGAGCAACTGCAAAGTAACAGTTGTCTCTCTCTAACACGTTACCTTTGCCCTTCCCAGCTGTGCTGACTTAACAACCTCCACTTGTACTTGTATAGACTACATTCAAGGTTTACTACAGATCCAGATATGAGATGCATTAAAAAAACCCAAAAAACCACCTGATTTAAATGTGGCAAATATCTCATTCCATGTGTCTTTGTGCACCTCTGTACTGCTTCCATTGCTGCTGCTATTTTTAGATTGCTCACTGGAAGTGACTTCATGACCTCTTGCATGTAAACTCAGTGATTTAGTTATGGATGCCAAACTTGTGCAGAGAGTAAACATAAATTTCTGTATCCCAAATTTTGTGTGGTGACAATAGCTAGGTTTCTGGCTATAATGAGAGACCAAACAGGAGTTTATTAGTAGAAGCATCCACAGTGTCCAAGCAGGAAGGTGCGCATCGTGTCATGTGACGTTTACAGGTTTATGAACCGTGAATTTGTCCCCTAGGGTCAGATTGTCAACATATAGTTCTGTTGTAACATCCTGAAGGGTTTTTGGTCAATCTTTGCTCAGCACCTACCCTGCTCACTGTATTTGGCTCATTGTCACTTTGTCCTCTTCCTAAAATGAAATTCAAGTTGAAAGGTCAGTGTTTTTGACACCCTGGAGGAGATCCATCACACATCACAAGCATGCTGAGTTTGAGAAAATAAAACTTAATAACAGGCAAAATCACAAATACTGAGACTTTTTCAGTCCATTCCTATATTTGCATAATGTTTCAGTCTCGTGTGTTAGTGTTTGGGGATAACTAGTCATAGTCATTATCAGTTACGGTTACTAAGAGAAATAGGCATTTAAAAACAGACTCTATGCAGTCCTGTGAAAAACTAAGTACACTCTTACTGCTTCCATAGGAATTAAGAGGGTAAGTAGCAGCCAGATACTGTTAATCAAATGCATTTGATTAACTGATCATCAGCAAGTGTGAGTACCTCTATAAAAGCAGAAGTTTTGTCAGTTTTCTGTTCTGAAGCATTGAGGTGTGTGTTTACACAATGCCACAAACCTCCCAGGATTGGAAGTCCCAGCAAATTTACCCCAAGGTCAGACTGTGCAATGCTCAGAGAAACTGTAAAAAACCCAAGAGCTACATCTCAGACTGTTAAAATTCATAACAATTTGGAAGGGTTGTCAGGAGAAAGCCTTTTCTCTCTAAAAAGAACATGGCAGCACGGCTTAGGTTTGCAAAGTTGCATTTGAACAAACCATAAGACTTCTGGAACAATGTCCTTTGGACAGACAAGACCAAACTGGAGATGTTTGGCCATAATGCACATCACCACGTTTGGTGAAAAATCAGCACAAACACCTCATACCAGCTGTCAAGCACGGTGGTGGAGGGTTGATGATTCGGGCTTCTTTTGCAGCCACAGGACCTGGGCGCCTTGCAGTCATTGAGTCGACCATAAACTCCTCTGTATACCAAAGTATTCTAGAGTCAAACGTGAGGACATCTGTCTGACAGCTAAAGCTTTGTCAAAACTGGGTCATGCAACAGGACAATGATCCCAAGTACAGCAGCAAATCTACAACAGAATGGCTGAAAAAGAAAAGAATCAAGGTGTTGCAATGGCCCAGTCAGAATCCAGACTTCAACCAGATTGAAATGCTGTGGTGGGACCTTAAGAGAGCTGTGCATAAACGAATACCCACAAACCTCAATGAACTGAAGCAACATTGTAAAGAAGAGCGGGCCAAAATTCCTCCACAATGATGTGAGAGACTGATAAAGTCATACAGAAAACAATTATTGCTGCTAAAGGTTGTTCTACAAGCCGTGCAGGATTGAATAGATTCCTCTGAAAGCTTTCTTTTTCACATGTATATTCTTTTTGGTAAAAAGCTCCTTTGTAGTCCCGTTTTCACTATGCTGTCATATGTTGAGCTGTTTTTCCGATTGGTTCTCTTTTTGAATTTAGCACTGCCAGTCATGTGCCAATAAAAGCAATGCATATTGCACTAAGGAATCTGAGTCTGCCACGAACAAGAATATCTTTCAGTGCTGGAAATTCAACAGTATTTTCCTTCTGAAATCAGAAAAAAAATAAAGGCTCTAACAATACTGTACAGAGTAAAGCTTGTTTACAGAAATATTTACAGCCTGCAGAGGACTCTTCTACTTTATTGACTGACTTAAAAACACTCATTAGAAAAAAATCAAAATACTAAAATCTGTTAAATTACATTATGTTTGTGTACAACATTACTTATTACATTTTATCAGTGTAATAAGTCATCTGTAGCCCATTACAGTTCAAAAGTAAGTGCCTCAATGGTGCATGTTAGTGTATGACTGTGTATGTTCACAGGTCTCCCCACACTATACAAGTGACAGACTAATACTGCAGGGTTAAACTGTTTAGGAAACACACATTGTCTACTGGCTCATTGAGTTGTAGCAGCTGCAAATGCCTGCAGTGCTTTCTGTCCAGACAAAATGGCTCCTTTGCAGGTGACAAAACAGCCTCATTATATCGGGGCTGCATAAAAGACAATACAACAGGGTGCTGTGGCTACCTCAACAATAGTGGTGAAATTAAAGATGTGAAGGAGCAGGTGGAGGAAGTGTGCAAATGGTTATAAAGGGTTGTAGCAACGGGGTCTACTGTGCTATATACAGCACTGAAGCTAAAGGTGCTACAGGTGAGGCGGATCCATGTCAGTCGCTCTCTTTTCTTTTTCACTGCCTCTTTTTCTCTCGGCGCTCAAATCCACATCTCCAGTTTCCCTTGGCCCGATTTCCATCCCTCGCCCCACCTAAGTGTGTGAAAGTGTTTGCAAGTGTATCTCCTCTTCACACACAACCTTGGTGTTCTTGTTAAGCAATGATCACCTGTGGGTTGTTTTTTTTTTTTTTTTTTTGTGTAAAAAAAAAAAAAAAATTTTTTTGATTTTTTTTTTTTTGTGTGTAAAAAAAAAAAAAAAAAA
>VUQI01025431.1:9819-21009 GCA_015106735.1 Paratilapia polleni | reverse complement strand
CCCCCCTTGTGTTTTTTTTTTTTTTTTTTTTTGGTAATAAAAACAAAATAATTTTCATGAATTTTGTGACTTTGTGAGGAATAAGCAGGAAAAAAAAATCAGTCGTGCTGAGCTTGGTGGCTGAAGGGTTAAAGAGATAAACCACACAAATCGTAAAAGAAAAACAGAAAAGCAATAAAAAGCAGAGGAAATGAAAAGCAGCTCGATGGTGGAGGACGATAAGAGGTGCACTCGTCAGAAAGGCAATCAACTCAAATTTTAAAAAGCGAGGAAAAGAAGTGAGAAGAAACAGAGATGTGAGAAGCAAGAAAGAGATAGCAGCACATGTGTCACATCAGGACATCTTTGCAATCAAAGCTGGAAGAATCAAAGTTTGATGAGTGTGTGCGTAATGCTGTGTGTGTGTGTGTGGCTGCTTGCATGTATGATTTTTGCATAATTAGCTCATTATCAGTTCTGATTGTAGTCCATGTGAGATATCAGGACTGTGATCTGCTTAAGGGAGTGCTGTAAACATTGCTGGAGGTGCAATATATGAGATGTATGCTGTGGTTAGATTTAATACTCTGCTCTTATCACCTGACCCCTTAAATAAGCAAACATTAGCCCACTCAACACTCGTCCTGTTTTCAGACCTGTTAGTCTCCCTCTCTTCCGTTTTCTGTCTGTTTTATTTTTGTTTTTGCACCATAAAAACTCTCTTGGTACTGCATATTTCTCTTTTTATCTTGTTCTCTCATTCTGCATTTATTTCTCTCCAGTTATTGGTTCCCAGCCAACAGGGCCTCTGCTCTAAGCTTTTGTATGCTCTGCAGGTCACTTGAAGGTCAGGCGAGAGGCAACATTAACAGCAGAAACATTTGGCCTCCAGCATAAACTTCTAAAAGTAATTATCTCCACTCCACTCACACTCTCTGAAGCATCCTTGCTCATGGCCATCACAGGACATAGTTGGCGTGAACTCGGTGTGGACAGCAAAGAAAAATGTGTCAGCTGCATGCTTCCGACTGCAGACGTGGCACCTTAAGTAACACATGAGTGAAAATGAGAGGTAACAGCGAGTAAGTGGTGAATAATAGTGAAAGAGATTGGACATGAGAAAATGAAAAAAGTAAATATAACATTTAAATCCATTGTGCCCAGAGACCTCCAGGTAGCTCTGGGTGTGCAGTCAAAGCATGATGATTAATATTCGCAGTGTCTTCAGTGAGTGCATTGTGGGTGAGTGCCTACATTTATATCTGCTGGCATTAGCATGTGATCCTTGTTCAGCAATGTTAGTGGCTCTGTGAGGCTTAGCAACACAACTACCTCTGCCACATCATGAAGCATTGCAAATCTGCCTTTATACTTGGCTGAGGTGAAAAAGATGATGTACAGATAATCTCAATGGCCAATTCCTAATGGCCAGTTATCATGGAAAAGCGATTGATTTTAATAATTTGTGATAAATTTAGATGGCCATTAGGAACAGTGCAAATACATTTGGTTTATGTTGCACGAGCTTGTGCATTTCAGGCAAACCCCAACCTTTAAACATATACACGCCAGCATGGGTAAGATGTACCTGAGATGTTTTGTCCCTCCTTCCCTCTTTCTTGCCCTCCCGGCCTAGATACCCCACCTCTCAGATTTCCTGAGGGCTGAGCCCTGGGCTTTTTGTCAATTTTGTTATAAGATAGTGGGGCCCAGACGCCCAGTCCCAGGAGCCCTAACACACAGCACATTAGCCAAGTGCCTACAGTGTAGCACTGTCAGGCAGATGTATTTCTCCCTCCCTCTGTCCTGGACCCTCCTTCTTCCTTTCATTGGCTTAACAGGCAGAAGAAAAGAGGTGATTGTTTGGGGACAAGAGGGATGAATTTGTCTGCCTCAGACAGGAGAAGAAAAGCGGTTTGAAAGGGACTTGTCAGTGACTGTGGATCGGGTGGTTGGAGGGTGTCCCACTTTTCAGAGAGAATGCACCGTGTGTCAGCATTTACCTTTTCTCCCGAGCCCAGTCTACAGTCACAGTTTGTGTCTGTACAGTGTATGTATGCTTGTGTTATGTTATGTGGAACGAGCACATCAGTGAGTCTCTCATGTGCATTTTTGTTCCAGTATGGTTAGATGGGGCCTGAATTGGTAAAACAAGTAATTTTTTAGAATAGAATAACTTTATTGTCCACATTAGTGGAAAATTATCTTTGGTTCACTGAGTCACAAATCAATCGATAATAAAAACACTGAACACAGCACACAGTCATACATATACATAAAACTTCAACAAAATTCTAAAAACACATCTTATGATTCAGTATGCTAATTGCATTTGGCACAAATGATCCCTTATACACCTTTTTACTAGCTAAAGGCATCCTATATCGTCGTCCTGACGGCATTAGTTCAAAATCAGAATAAAGAGGGTGTTATAGGTCAGCAACAATAGACCGGGCTTTCCTTAAAATGGCAGTGTGATACAGCTAATCTAATGATGTTTGTTGTCGACCAGTGATTTTTCCAGCAATTCTGACAATCCTGTCCAATTTCTTCCTATTTGCCACAGTCAGGTTACCATACCAGCCTGAGATATTGAACGTAAGGATGCTTTCAGTCAAGCTAACATATACTCTTTCCAAAACATTTTGGCTAACTCCAAAGCCTCTTAACTTCCTAATAAGAAAAAGTCTCTGGCTAGCTTTCTTATAGATATAATCAATATTATCTTATTTAGCATCTTACTGTAATTTTTTGACTGAAGTCCTTCACTTTCTGTTTTCCTTTGTTCCCCTCTGGATAAAGTTTTATGTCATTGTGCATTTTTAACAGAATTGGGGAAAGTTTTTTTGTATCAAAGGTCATCAACAATCAACATCCTTTGAGGGCCACACTACATATCACAGTGACCTCTCTAATGCAATGTAATGGCTGGAATCGGAACTGAAGACAGGTGATAGTGATGATGGTGCTATTTAAAGAAGGTTTTCCAGGTTGTGTTCAATAAGTACTGAGCAGTCGTCAGTGCATGTGCAGTCCTATAGTACTTAAGCAAAGTGAAGTTGTTGTACCAACCTTTATCTGTGCTTTGGAGCTTAAATTTTATGTTGCAGTTTGTCATATTAAACAATGCAGAAAATATGTTCACTTCCTTTTGCTTAGTTTAAATGCCCTGAAAGGCCTGAATGTTGTTCTTATAAAGTAGGAAAATGCAGAGTGTTATCCCTTTATCACCCTACCACTTCTTTAATTTTGCTTTAAATGATTTCAAATTTTCAAAGACTTTAAGCTGAGAAGCTATTTGGAAATTTGAAGCATGAGCAAGTTATTTTTTCCAAAATAAAGTTACCTGTTAAAATGTTACCTGATTTTTTTTCTCTTTCTTCAACATCTTTATGACAGAGGACAGGTGACATGCCAACACAGTTTTAAATTGATTGTGTTTCGGTATCATTAACCAACACGACACCTGACTTTTAATTCACAGAACATCAGAGAACATCACTTTTAAGGATATTTTGAGTGCTACATCAACACTTTTAATGAAACTTTTGATGTGTCTGTTCACGTGCTGTTTACATAAGCTACATAAGTGGTAATTGTCTGTATTTTGGCCCTCCCTGCTACAAAATGGTATTCTCTGCCCTGTTAACCCTTGTCCAGTGTTAATAGCTGGGAGCAGCAATATCTTTCAAATATTCTCCTTTTGAATGAGATTTCACCTTCTTGGCTACTAGCTCTCTTACCACAAAACTTACCTACCAGAATGAGAGCTATTAAAAACTCAAACTCCAAGAAAGAGTGTTAACTTTATCCAAGTGTTTTTGTCTGTGCAACACATCCAGTTTAGTGTGTTTTAGGCTGTAATGACACTCAAGACTGGCCTTTTGCATTACTGCGAGCATGAACCCACAAACTAGGCAACTGGTTTGCCTTTTACATAAACAAAAATTATTATTTTTCAATTTTCAGTCTTGAAAAGTGTAACATTTTGCATATTTTTCCTTTCATCGCAGTCTATGATGGCAATTAACATACCTATTTTATGTTAATTTAATTTATTTCAGAAAACAACTGCTGTCTAGTTTTTGTATATATGGTCAGATCCAATTGTTTCACATCAAACATGAAACATGAAATTACTGAAGGATGGGTTTATTTGGGTCTTGGTTACTCAGTGGAAAAATGTGTAGTTTTAGCTGTCAGGGTCAGTGGTGAAATTCTTCTTGGACCATGTGCAATACATCTGTTGGACAAGTGGTAACACGTTTCCAGAAAGAAAAAAAAGAATAACTGTGCAGCAATCGGAGGAAAAGTAATGGTACTTTCAGTTTCCAGTTTTTTTGAAGTGGCAGTTCACTATGACATACTGTAGAGCAGTGCATATCTTTAGCCCTTTAAACAGTGGAATTAGTATCCCAGACTTCACCATGCACCGTGCCAGCACTCAGGGCCAATTGAATGTTCCCATATTCACTAGAAAACTACATTAAATGCTAATTCTACACATTTGCCATCAGCTCTGTAATGTAATTATCTGTACACACAGTAAATCCAAATGTTCTAGTTGTAAATAAGTAATTTATCTCTATTTGTCACTACATCAGCAGAAATCCTACAATGTGATTTACTATAATGTCAGTCTTCAAATTCAGTCTGTTGTCCTCCTAAAATAGACTGTTGTTGTTAAGAGCAGCCAACCTGAATGTTCTGGCTCCATAACAGTCCCCTATAACCCCTATAAGATATAGTCACATATGTGCATAGTCAGCATATTTTTTTTCTTTTTATCCACCACACTCGATCCCCTACATATTCCTGTTGTACACTGTCATGCTCAACTATACATTAGTAAGTAATATATTAAATTATTGCTCTGCCAAGGTGAGAGCCGAGGAAGAGGTCTGTGATCAGTGTCCTTGCTTGTTTCTCTGTCTTTGTCAGCAAAACAAATACATGTGCAGTGGTTTAGCATGAATAAGGGAAGAACCACTTAAATTTTGTGCAAAACCAGCTCAATTTTCTGCACTCTCCAATCAGCGCTCCAGTTTTAAGATAGAGTTTGAGCTCTACAGCAGTTGAAGTTAGAACACATTTGAAATATAATCACAGTGTGCTTATGAATATATATATAATCATCCCTATGATTTATTTTTTGTATTTAGAGAATAACTTACTGACCAACCTATTTTACAGGTTTCTTCTGTGTGACTAAGTAAATACTAGCTTATAACATGCATAAGTGACATGCAGAAAGTTTTGAGGTGAAATAAAACCGGGGCTACTGAAGTCAGGACACAGAATCCATCAAAATCTCTGCTTGGATTTAAAAGGGATAAAATGAATCTCTGCAATGTAACCAACTTTCTACAGCTGAGACCATCCAGAAAATCCATGTAAATGCTAAAATATAATTTCTTAATTTGCGTGTAATCATGTTCTCACTGCTTGCTGGGCTTCAGTTCAGTAGATGCTCTTCAACAAACACAACCTTAATTCAGCGTTTAAGGATCCAGACATAATATGGATGAGTTGTTTTCTTCCACTGCTTGTAGACGCTCCCTCCCTTCATCGTTATTAGTTTTTTGTGCTGGGTAAAAAGCTGCTCCTTTTACCTTTCATCTCCCTTATCACATCAGTCTGCTAACTCACCCCTCTGAAGTCACTTCTGTCCTTGTTTTTGATTCTAGTAATTGAATTTGGTAGAAAAACAAACTGAGTTGTTGCCATACAGGTGGGAGTTATAAATCTCACTAGTGAGCAGATTTAGGATGCCCACCCAGTCCTAAAACCTTGGCTTCACAGAGGTCCTCAGAGAGGTTCACTCTGCAAAATGACTCTTACAACTTGGCTGCTTTTATCTCCTCTTTCCAGCAAAAGTCTCATGTTTTCGCTTTGTCATATTTTCGGGGAGGATGTGGCTTTTTAAAAGGGTCTGTGAATAAGTCTGTGGGAGGCCCTGGAAAAATAACAGAGAAAGTGCTTCCAGGGTGAGGGGTCGGGAAAGTCTTGAGAAGCGGCTGTAGGCTGCACTTAGGTTGACCTGTAATTGTGTGTCTCTGGGCTTGCTGCCCCAGGCAGGGACATCCTTCAGCTTTCTGAGGAACTCCTGCACTCACAGACACTTCATAACTTGATATGCATCAGAGATTAGACTGGGACATTCCAACACAAAGTATGTTTGTGCATGTTTGCGCACTTTCTGATTTTCACACTAATGCCACGCTTGCATTTTATCCTCATGTTATATGTTGTATGATTTAAAATCAGTACTCAGAGGCTTCAGATGTTAAAAACTGCCCCAGATAACAAGCATTGCAGTTAATGTTGAATGTTAATGTTAAGGTTTAGGGTTAACTCATGTGACTGCACATGCACACAATGAATTATTTCTTTAACTCAGTTTTGTTGCATAGTAATCTAAAGCAGATCTCAGGTTATTTGGATTGACTTTGTAATTTCAATCTGTAACTAAAACCCAATAACTGCTTGGAAAGGTGGAAGTTTCTGATTAAAAGCAACTATCTGAAAATATGTAATTTGTAAATGTCTTACATCACTGTTGTATTAGTAACAGACTGTCAAGGAAAAGACCAGTTTCATAAGAGTGTTATCAAATGAGCAGATGCAACTGGTTAAGTAACTGTGGGAACATATGGCTCAGCCAGCTCAATTTCTGTCAACAGCGCTAATCTCCGCTGCCAAGTAAAGTAACCTGTTTATTAGAAAGTGCTGCTTCATGACAAACAAAGGCTAGAGGGGGTAACTCAAGTACACTGAAACTGTACCATTGCATATTACTGCAAAGAAAAGACCATCAAAGAGGTCAGTGGGTGGGTCAGTTACATGACAACATGCTGCATGTCCAGGTCAGACAGTAAATATGCTTTTAGATTTTACGCTGCTCAAAGTAGTCAAAACAAGCTGTAACCACAACAGCAGCACATTATAACCTTTTAAGTTGACTGTAAAATTTAAAAAAAAAAAAGTTAGCTTTCAGATCTTAGATAACAGCAGGCACGACCAAACTTTATCATTCTTTGGGGCCAGCTGAACAATCTGATTTTCATTCTCCTTTTAGCCGTGTTTTTAATTCTCCACCATCCTATTGTTAAAGTCAGTCTCTAACTTTGCCTTTCTGCCGTTTGTGGCTGAGCAGCGAGTGTATGATGGGATTAGCAGAGATTTTTCACTGACAACTGCTTGCTCATTTGGAATGAGAAAAAAATCAGTTATTATTATTTTAAGCACTACCCTTGTCCTTTGCAAGGACCCGTTGGTTGTGAGCTACATGGAATGGAGCATTCTTGGGACTGCTTGGGTTTAGCACCAAGAATAGGCCACATGTCATCACTCAGAGCCAGAAGATCAGCTGAAACGGCCAGTTCCCCTCTGGTGGTGGCAGAACCAGTCCGAGGAAATGTGGTCAGTATAATATCAGTATTTTTATTAAGGAGGAGGTGCTCTAAATGGATTCTTCTGCAGAAAGAAAATATCGATATATAAATTTTGATAAGGTTGATAATGTAGATGTACTGTAAATACATGATTCCTTCTTTTTTCCTTATTGGGGGTATTTTCTTTTCTTCTTCAGTTATGCAGATATCATATTGAGTATTACAGAATCACTATGACATAATAAGAGCAGTGAGAGGTTACCAAAACTATAAAGTTGTAGGCACAAAGACACTAAAACACACCTTACAGCACAGTGGAACTGCAGAGGCAGGTGATAATTATCTTCAAGATCATGAGATACAAATATTTGTGATCTTTTTTTTTTTTAATTTAAGAATAAGTTTATAGGATCATATCATGATGGAAATAAGTTTCTTTAGTCACCACTGCTAGGTTTATGTATATTTTATTTTTTATCATTAACAGTATGCAACGGCCACCAGATTTTGTGCTGTCTTATTCTGGATGGTGTAAGATGAATATGATACAGATTATTAGTAGGAGAATGCAAAGATAGTCTCCACATTAAAACATCAGCATCAGCTTTGGAGGACCTTAGGAAGGTAAAATTACTGACATCCTAAAAACTGTTAATCTGATGCTCCAGTGAGGAATAAGAATACAGAAAGGATGCAGATCACCTGGTATACATACGATTAAAATAAGATAGTCATTATATTAGTACACAGAACTAAATCAGTCTTACTGTACCTGTGATTCGGAGTGAGTGAACTTTCATGAGGGTTACTTGTAAGAAATCTTATTTATGTGAATTTCCGTGAGACTTATACTGTATATTTGGTATTGAATTGACAGAAAAGAACAGATAATGAACTTGATCTCTTTATTTCTTAAGAGTATAAATGTTGACCTGCTCAGACAAAGCGCTTCAGCTAAAAATATATTTATAACTGGGATAACAGTATCCATATTATGATTCAGGTAATATAGTCCATAAAAAGAAAGAAAAAACCTGTGAAAATAAATTATCTGAATAACAATATTACTTATAATAACAATAATTATAATAAACAGTGTCAAATTAGAATTCATAAACCTTTTCTTTTTGCTTGTTTCTTTTGTGAAAATTCCCATAAAATTGTCCATGAGGAAAAAAAAATCCAGCATATATTCTTTTTAAAGTTGTGAAGGGGATTTCTCTTTCTGGGACACCCCCTTCAGTCACACACATTTACAATATTCACAGTAACTATAAACCTCTTCCGCCCATATTAAATCGGACTCTAGTCGCTCAGGCTGTCAGTGGGAATAGAAGTATGAGGTGCAATGACATTTCTGTGTTTATATGTCTGCGTCTGGCCAAGAGGAAGCAGATTCGTTCTCCATCAAAATTGGTACCTATAGATAAGGAGTAAAAGGTCCTTGACCCTCATCACACATCTTTTCTCCAACCCACCATTGGCATCATCAATCAAGATGAAGACGCACAAACTGCATGTCTGTAACACTGTACACACTGTCCTCTAGTTAGACCCTCACCCCCACTTCATGTAACCATCTCAGATTCTTGTAGGCAGCTCCATACTGCCTCACCCTCTCAGCCCATCGCTGTCACCATGTTAGAGTGGTGTGGGTGGCTGAATGACGGGTGTATCGGGGTGGGTGTAGGCAGCATGTGTCCAGTGTGGCCAAAAGGCGGCAAGTGGCCCATGGACATGTGACCGAGAGAGGCAGCGCTGAAGGGAGAGCTCTTGTCGTGCAGACATTTCGAAAACTCCTCGTAGCTGTCGCTGCACCGTTTGCTCTTTTTGGATTTGTTGGACATTTTGCGGTTGCGTGTCTGTATTCCTTCCTTCTTCATGGTCAGAGGCCGGTTCACCTGTGCAGAGAAGCACAGCGGGCAGGTGAGGCGGTGAATGATGAGGTTAAGGTTTGGTGCTAGAGTTCACACCCAGAAATATACAATTTTGGTGAAAATATCAAATTATATTTTAAAAGTCCAAAACCAGCTATACATGAATCCATTCCTTCTTCATCCTGTCTGTAGCCCATTGGTTCCCACTATAGTGTAAACTTTTAAAAACTACTGCATGCTAATATGTATATCCAGTACCACATAGTCTATTTTGATGCCTTGAGCCTTAATGCTATTCATATGGAGACTGACCTTGTGGCGGCCCTGCTATATAACAGTCCCACCATTGTGACTCTCAAGGGGATTACGCCTACCATGGAAACAATAAAGCACAAAGAAAGAAAACACCAACGAATGCAACAGTGTCTGTGAGTAAAACAACCTCCTCTCTCTCTCTCTCTCTCTCCCTCTTTCCTTTCTATCCTCTCCCTCTCTTTTCTGCCTCTCCTATCACTCAGCAATCAGTGTAACCTGCTCGCTCACTTCCCTTCTACCTGGCCCAAACTGGGGATCAGTGGTCAAAAACTTACATTGTGCAGCTTATAGTAGAGGCCGCAGGCGTTGCACACTGGGTCTCCATTTGCATTGCGCCTCCAGAGTGTGGTGGTGGTCGTCTGACAGTTAGCACAACAGGTGCCTGCTCGTCTGGCTGCAGACTGTGGAAGAATAAATATCAAGCTTTGATTAGACCTCCACAACACAAGCAGACAAGGCAAGTAAATGAAATGCAGAACTGGCTTGACTTTGTTGTTTATTGATTTAAACTATTTAGTGACATTAAGGGCACAACTATTGACTCACAAGATTATTTTTCATTAGCAGTATTGGCCTAAAAAAAATAATCAAATTGTGCAGAATGCTCATCACATGTTCCTGTAAGCCACTGTGACATTTTCCAATGCTTTGTTTTCAACCGACAGTCTCATGACATTCAGCCACGACACTGACTGACATGGAAGAATAGGAAAAACACAAACTAACAGTGACAGAGGCTGAAATCAGTCAATCTTTGTGATTTTTGCTAATAAAATGATGTTTAATACATACATACACAAATTTATTGTTGACAAATGATGGCTGCTCTATTTAATTGATGTTAGTTACCTCACAGTTGATTTAAAATGTATTAATACGATGTCATGTGGGGAATAGATGTTGATAGAGTACACTGGTAACATCAGTGATTGCAAATTCTGCTTAAGTCCTTTCTTTAATAAGTTTAAAACGCCAAATGAATCTGGTATCATTTATACTTCACACCTGATTGCTTCACACTTTAAGCTGAGTATATTTCCACTGCAAGAACAACTGCACCATGAGTCTAAATGTTCCAGTAATGGTAATTCCCTAAAAATAAAATATGAACTCAACACGTTGTATAAGCATTTTCTCAACTTTTTTTTTTTTTTTTTTCTGTGAACAGAGTGAAAGTAAACGAGTCCAGGGTGCCCTGTGGCACACATCAGCAGGCATAGCTTCCCCTCTTTTCGTTTTTTTTTTTTAATTAATTTGCTTTTCTTTCTCTGTAGTGGAAAGCTTGACCACTAGAAAGTGAGGTCTGGGCCTGTAAGCTAGTTAGGAGGCCGCAGGAGGAAGCTGGCGCTGGCCCGCTGCTTTATCTGGACCGGTCAGATATCCGGATAGGAAACAACTGGAAGGCTGCTGAACACAAGACGCTGCGGCGCTCTGCGAGCCCCGGCCGATTCATACAGAAAGCATGCCTGGTATAAAGTCGAATATGAATTTATACTGTAGTTAATGGCTTCGAAAAAATTTGTTTATTTATTTATTATTATTATTATTTTTTTATATAACACAGACAGTTATTCTCCTGCTGTTATCTATGCCGAAAGGATTTCGCTCTTGAAGTGACAGCCTTC
>VUQI01025429.1:0-11758 GCA_015106735.1 Paratilapia polleni | reverse complement strand
TTTTGCCATCCAGTTGGTCCTGTTGCAAGAGGATAGTGATGACCACAGCAATGGTTTTTATACTTCTCCTCGTTAAATAAGATTTGTTTCAGGTGATCACCTCATCAGTACCTTATTAGGTAGAAACAGGTGTGCTTGTGTTGGAATTCAAGAGACACTGGAATGGAATGACTGTCATATATGTAGAGATGCTGAATTCTGAAAAATTTGCAGTGGTCTCTTAATTTATTCCAGAGCTATATATATATATATAAATTTAAAATCCCATGACATCAGAAAATGTAACTTAAAGGCTTCTACCATCAGAACTTTCTGTTCTGCTGAACTCTGATTCACCTTTCTTGCAAAAATGAAATTCCTTTCTGTGGAAGCGAGGAGTCCAAATTTGAGGGAAATCCCAAAAGGGCCTGCTGAACTGCGCAGAGGTTACTATAATGATGACAGAGCTTCTTCACCAACAGAGGGAAGAGAAGGCGAGAGTTACGGTGAGGCGATGGCGGAAGATTGAATCAA
The DNA here is from genome assembly GCA_015106735.1 of Paratilapia polleni. NCBI lineage: Eukaryota > Metazoa > Chordata > Actinopteri > Cichliformes > Cichlidae > Paratilapia > Paratilapia polleni. The sequence continues at coordinate 11,245 of VUQI01025429.1, read as the reverse complement.
TGCATCGATGAACCTGAACCTCAGTCTGCATCTGTACGGAAAATGACATGAGCAGCAAAAGCAGAATAGCTGATTTAAATGTGCAACAGCTCATGCTGAATGGAGGATGTGGTGATGGAGGGATGGAGCGAGAAAGGGAAGTATTTGAAGTAGAGATCAGGTAAAAACAGATGCTTTAATTAGCAGACTGAGAAATGCCCGTAGCTGTGTGTGTGTGTGTGTGTGTGTGTGTGTTTGATGGCTTTAATTAGTTGAAGTGTGTGATGAAACACAGAGGAAAATCAACAAAGTGGCATCTCTATAAAGGTTAACAACCACCCACCTTCTTCTCTCCTCCCTTCCCTTTCTCCCTGAGCAACGGAGGGACAGAGGAAATGAGAGCAGGACACAGAATGAGAATGAGGGAGCAAAGACACAGAAGAAGACAGAGTAACTGTCTTTAATTGAACAATAGCTCAAAGTGCCATCAGCTTTATTTGCTAAACACGCACACACGCGCACACACGTATATTGTCGCTGGAAAGCATAAGAATTTAATTTTGCCCTCCAGAAACACGGGAGAGATTTAGCTCCAAGCCTGTGTCTCAGTGTACAGATTAAGGGTAGAAGCATGGAGATTACTGTGAAACTAGGGTCTCTACTTTCTGATGTCTCGCCTCCGGCCTCAAGACAGAGGCTTTTTTTTTTTTTTCCTCTTTCTACTTCACTGCCAGGGTTGTTTTAATATTATTTAGGTGGGGGGGCAGAGATTGATGGGACAGTTATGAGACAGAATGATATGTGACACGTTGTAGTCTGCTGTCTGTAGCCCAGAGACAAGACATGAGAAAGGAAGGTGACAGAAATGGGTGAATTTATTTTATTTTTATTTTTATTTTTTTGTGATTGTGGTACCTGGGAGCTGTAAATCATTTGTTACATTATGGTCCATTATCCCTCCTAAATGGTAGTTGAATCCTTCCTTACATTCAGGTATCAGCTTTCCTGTGGGTAAAGGGAAAACCAATCTATGAAGATGCAAACAAATTGTATTGTTTTTAAAAAAAATTCAAACCCTACTTTTACACTATGACCCCACAAACAGGACAATGGGAAAGACTGATTCATATCGACACAAGGAAAAAACAATGAACAAAGAAACAAAGTGGGGTTATGTTTAAATTTACAGTTGTGTATATCTGTTTAGATCCACCAGGTTATTGTTGAGGGGTGGAAAGATTTTTACCGGAAAAACTGTCATCCCAAAATTTGAAATGTAACATCTTCTGTTTCCTGAAAATTTCCCTATTTTGCTACAGTCACACTAGTGATAACAGTGGTAGGAGACCACAGTACGACCAAACTTATTCGACCGTGTTCAGTGAACTTGCGATCTTGTTGCCTTTGACATGGTTGCTTCCAAGACAGGACCAAGGTCTGTGAGCACTCGCAGTCAGGTGCCATTTTCAAAATGACTTTGCTGCATCAAGACGGCAATAAAATACAGTACATGCAATCTGTTTGTGACAATATGGCGATTAACTGTGATAAATCAGCACACATTGCAAATCTGTTGCCATCTACATGCACAGAAATTCACATTAAACAGAAATTCACATTAACTACTTACATTCAGAGTCCAGCCAGAGCTTCATAGACCTGAAAGAGAAATTCAGAAATTCCTCCACAAATAGTGACGTAGTTGCTGCAGGACAGTGATTTAATTGCAAAATGACATGGACGCTCAGCAACTTTGCTTTTATATAGGAATATAACCAGAATACAACAAGTTGACAACTTGTTGAGTTGACTCCCCTATAGACACTTCATAGGCGAGTTGTGCTCATTCACGCAGACTGACTCAGGGTGATTGCAACGTGTTGGCAATCTGCCTGTGTTTATAAATTAGGTGGCAATTACTTGCAAACCTTTGCCAGTCTGTCTAAGAGTGACTAGTTAGTTACTGCAACTACTTGCAATCGGTTGCCAAATGTGAAAAAATTCAATGTAATCACCGGGCAGCTACTGATTTTTTTTTTTCCTAGTCACAAGGAGGTTGCTGTCATATTTTTACTCTGCTCTGACTGAGCCATTTATCACGTGGCTAAAACAAAACCCAACCCTAACTAGATCGTCTGTGACCTTGTGTATATTACGAGGTTAAAAAACTTGGCAATGTTGGTTTGGACATATCTTGACAACTTCTGAGTTGATTGGTACATTAATGGTTTCAAGAGGATCCATCTGATCAATTTTCCTGTGCTAACTTTTTATATAGCACCACCAGCCAGTGAAATATATAAAAAATATATATATATTTTTGGTTAACACATTCATGGTTCACTGATGTTGCATCCTAATATCTAATAATAAAAAGTTCACGCCAAGTAGATTTTCCGTCCATCCATTCATCCATCCTTTTTCTGCTCCTTATCTGGAGTCCAGGTCAGAGGGACAGAGTCTAAGCAGAGAGGTCCAAACCTCTCTCTCCCCAGCCACCTCCTCCAGCTCTTCTTAGGCGACACCAAGATGTTCCCAAGTCGGCCACGAGGTGTAAGAGTTGATGCTGATATACCTGATGATGCGTTACTTTTCAGCAGTTTGAAAATGTTCTCACAAGTTTTGAGTTCAGTTTGAAAACTGAATAGCGTATGTACCCAAGACTACTGGTAACGTTCGCAGTGTGCTTCACTGGATGAATTTGGCTGAGAAAGTGATACGGGGTATTGTTGAAACACAACTCCCCAAACTACAGTCTCAAAGACTTTTATCATGGCTGGTGAGTGGGTCTGTGTGTGTTGTCTGCTTCAATATCTATTCCTATTTGTATTCCTCAATTCTATTTTCCTTTATTACGGTTATTGACATTTTCCACCAGACTGAAAATCACTTTTGAAGCAAATTTTACACACAGTGGTAGATGTTGTATAGAAAACAGTTCCCTTTGTGTCATCATTCGATGCAATTGTCCAGGTGCACCATCATTTGATCTGTGTCAATTTGTGGCAAATAGAGATATGGCTTTTGTGTGTGTGTGTGTGTGTGTGTGTGTGTGTGTTATCCGGGCCTATAAAGGTAAGTGTGTGGATTTTACTGCTGTTTTATAGTCCATTACAAGCTCTTTACTGCAGCCTCGTGGCCCCATTCTGTTCTTTTTATTCTGTATCTCTTTATGGCGTTAAGTAGCTAAATAATGGTAGCAGAAGGGGCAGCAGTACTAGTGGGGCTGAACACAGGCAGGCAGCTTTTGGCAGGAGAGACAGCCAGTTACACTTCAGCAGTGTTTCCACCCAACTGTCAAGCTGTCCAACCTCAAACTTTTTGAAATGTCTGAATTAGGTTTATTTTCACCCATTTAACTTGATAAATAAGACCCCTGTCTTAAAAGTCTTTGGAAAACTGAGTACTGGTCAAGTTGTTTTCATTCTTTAGTGATAGCTAGTGCCAGTCATATTTCAAGCTGTCTAAAGATGAAGAAAAAGAAACACTTTTATATAGCACTTCTGCAACAGCCATGCATAATAGAGGCTTAACACGGACGACCAACTAATTTTTTGGAGGTTTTGCTTGACATGTGGTGTACACTAACCTTTCCAAATACAGAGTCTGTAATGGGGAAGCAAAGAAAGGTCAAAATAAGTTTCATCTCATACCTAAATGAAAAAATCTTATAGTCTGCTTATTAAACTAACAGAGTTTCATGCTGACCTAAATGGTGGAAGTGCCTCAACTGTGAGTCAAAAAAAAAACATCCATCCATCCATCTTCTTCCATTCCATCCAAAGAGGGGTTGTAGTGGCAGCAGGCTAATCAGGCTAAGCAGGGTACTCCAGATGTTCTTTTCCCCAGCAGCATTTTTCATTTCCTCTTCGGGTATTCCAAGATGCTCCCAGGCCAGATGAGATATACTGCATCTCTCCAATGAGTTTTGGGTCTACTCCACAGTGCCACACGGAGTAATTTAGCTTTGTTGTGCAAGAGCTAAGAGTTAAGCTGTGAATATACTTAAGTTACAGCTGAGTAGTTGAGAGTGGTTTAAGAAGTTTCTTTGGATGCCCGTTCATAGACTGTATAAAAAAGATGGACATAACCACTGAAGCGCCACCCATTTGTTTTTTAGCTTCATCGTTAGCAGTTTGGTAGCTGCCATGTAGGTTTTTTGGAGCCGTGAGTAACCATATTTAGAGCAGATGGAAGTTATCAGCTAACATGAACAAGTTTGGTTTGCAAGCTATAGCTATGAACTGTAACTTGTAATCAGTGCTAAGTAACAGACTGAGAAAAGTCACAAGACTGAGTAGAATTTCACTCTCCAGAACTGGAACACAAACTTCTTGGATGGTCTTTACCACACAGAAGGTCACACTATTTGTCAGAAGTTCCATTAAAAATCATCCATGGTCAAGAGGTGCAGTTCAGTGACTAATTTGCTGACGTGAAGCTGACAGGCATTGGGTATAGCAGCCTGTGTCGGCAAACCTGTCAGTCAAAGTGGCCACACCCTTATTTTGAAGCCATAACAAAATACAAATGGATGAGTTAAGAAGGATGAAATTAGACATAGAGACCAAAAAATGTTTACTAGGCCTTAAACGTAATTTTTATGGCTGAAGTTGGGCTTTTTAACATGGGAGTCTATAGTGATTGACTTGCTTTTAGAGCAGGTCTCAAGTGACCATTAGAGGAACTTCAATTTTTGGCACTTCTGCACTGACTCCATTTTTGCAGCCATGGAGGTTTCCACTTTGGCTCATCAAAGGTTCACCAATGAGGAATGAGGAATGTGCAATTGCAATTGTACACTAGCTGTATTTAATTGAACAACAAATTTCATTTCATCTTGCATCTTGTATCTTGCATCTTGTTTTCATTGTGCATGTTCACACCCAAACAGGGATGAAATACACTTGAAACCCTACCTGAGAGAAAGCACTGAAATGCCACTATTCAGCCTCAGTGTAATGTGACTTTTTAAAGAGATCTGATCCAAAGTAGCCATTGCATCAAGCCTGTCCAATTCAAGTACTTGGATTAAAGCCCAGCTACAGATCCACTCGCAGAACTGACCTCTTCTGCAGTTGCCATCATTGAAGGCACAAAATGATATCATTAAATCACGTGCACCTAACCACTTAAAGCTTGATACACAGCTGGAAAATGGCCTTCTGTGAAACCTTCAACCTTACGGCTATTAATTAAAAGATGTCTCCATGTCCAATTTGAACTTTCAGCTTTAGTTGGTTGAATGTAGTATGTAGTTGCTGTCAATATGATGTAAAAAGAGCAAAGATTCAGACAGCTGACAGGACAAAGTTAACAGGTTCAAGGTAATTTCTGGCATAAAACTATTCCTTCGTTTTATTTGATTGGTTTAAAAAAAAAAAATGCAATTTTTCTGCAGATAAAAGACTCATCGCAACAAATCATCATTTAAGAGAACATGCAGTGAATCCACAAAGGCTGTTTCCTGTTGATTTTAAATGGAGCAGCTCCAGGTTTTGCCTGTGCATGCGTCATTATGAAGCATCTGTTCAACAAACAAGAAACAAAAGGGAAGAGCAGCTATACACTGCCTGTGCTGGGTGCAATCCATCAACACGCATCATGAACTGCATGTGCGTGGGTGAGTTTGCTGGTGACGGTGGTGGGGGTGTGTGCCTCAGAAGTGATTAGCGAGTGTTTTCAGCTCTCAGACGTGTCACGGAGGAGGGAAGTCAAACGACGCTCCTTAGCACCCACACACACACACTCGGCACAGTTTGACCCTAGTCTGTTGTCATCAGAATAGGTTGCTAATTAAGAAGAGATTCTCTCACACTGACAGCTTGACGCTTGTCTCCCTACCCGGGAATCTTGTGAGGGGCCGGGGGTACGTATATGTGTGTGTCACAGCACTGTTGTGTGATGCGTTCTTCTGTCAAAGAGCTGTCCCATGCAGTGAAGGGCCGGGAAGGTGATTTGTCTCCCTCAACTGTGCTCTGCGTGCCACAGTGTGTGCTGGTGTACACAAACACGCACATGTGCGGTATGTATACAGGGCAGAATTAACTGCACAACTGTTATATAAAAAGGAACACTTTCACAGAGAGGCTAATATCTAGCCTGCTGTCACTGTTATAGTGTGTGTTATACTGTGTGAGCGCTCCCAGCACAATCTTTAAAGCTGAATCACCTCTTTCCAAAATCAGTTTAATAAAACCTGAACATTAATGTTTATTGCAGGGCTGTAGCATTAGATTGCATTAATTTTAGACAGCTGCAGCCCTCTAAACAGGCAACTAAATGACTTTTTATATTGACAAAGGTATCGCTTCAAACCTGCAGATAATTATCACTCATCTTTGTAGCTCTTAACCCTATGCAACCAGAAAAAGTTTTTTTTTTTTTTTTTTAGCCCCCTTCAGCTTATTCTATGCTTCCAGCCTCAGGGGGTAGACAGAAAAATAACAGTTAGATGGTGGACAAAGGAAAGCACATGGCAACTAGAAAGCTATTTAAAATGGCAGGCATGAAAAGTGTGACGTTTGGTTTTACATTAATGCTACATTTCTTTGAATGATAGCTTTAATGTTAATGTTTCCTTTGAACAATAACTGTATAGGGACTAGTTAGGGAACTAAAACATATATGTTTTAGTTCCCTAACTAGTCATCATTTGGAGCTGCTCTCTTGGGGTCTCTCTAAACTGAATAAAAATGAAATGATAAGGAGACATGAAGTAGAAAAGTGGGGACAGAAACAAAAAGATAAAGGATGAAGTGATGAAGAGATGATGAATGAGATAATCATTAGCCAAATCCCACTAGCTTCCACCCCTCCCCCTCAGCTCTCACTCATTCTGTCTCTTTGAACAAATTAATGTCTTCATCGCTGATATAATAAACTGTTGTACTCCTGTTTTGAGGCTCCTCGAGGGAAAACACAAAGCGAGGAAGAGGGAAGCAAATAATCTTTAAAAGGAACTGAACTGACAAATAGATGAGAGAGCCTGTTTATGTGTGTAAATTTGCAAATGAGACTGAATTAGAACTACCCAGAGTGAATGAGCCTCATCCATATTAATACACTGCAGGTCATTCGCCCCACTCCCGGGACCGATAACTTCCCTTGCTCTAATAGATCACACGCCATCTTTGATCACATGGCTGTTTGTTTTTATAATTAACTCAAAATCAACTTTGCCTGTGATATTTCAGCTTATTGACATTTGCTTGGCATTTCAACTTCATTACAGCCATTTCCTTTTCCGCTGGTGGACAGTCAGCATGCGGTGCGCTGTATGTCCCTAACAGATTTTCTTAATATTGACTCTAGTATTAACTCCCAAGGTTTTCATTTTGTTACTGATGATGACTTGAATATATTTTTTCATTTAGAAAATTCAGTTATATGGCTGTTGAATTGTGGGTTGTTTATAGCCCTTGTGTTATCATTCTAGCACATTTCTACCTGTCTGTTTAAAGCATAAACCCAAACATAGGTTGCAGGATTTTTCTGATGGCTCATGTTATGTGCCTTGTTAATGACTTTGCATCAGAAATGGACTGGTGTTTCAGATACTTTCCCAATGCCAATTTCAGATACAATATTGATACCAAACTTGCCCATCCAGTGCCACGACCAGGATCAAAAATCACCAACGTGACAGGTGATCATTTGTGTCTCCCAGTGAGTTCATGATATTAATCTCTAGTTCTTATTTGTTTAATACAGCTTGTTTTTTATAATGGAATTTAGGATGGCTGGCTACCTTGTGACTGACAAGTCACTGCTTTATGAATGCACAAGATTTCAGTGCCTAAAATACCAAACTCAAGGCTTCAGAACTGGAGTCCACAATAGCCGCCCACAGTAGATGATCTTTGTTTGCTGTTCTAATCCTCAGTTCTTGTTTTGCCTCTGTTTCCTGAGTATTTTCCTTTTTCATTTGCCTTCTGTGTTCCCCTTGTCTGCATCTTATCAGTCTGAGTTTATTCTTGGCCCCTCTTTCATTCTACTTCCTGCTTTATTTTGTTAGTTTCACTTGTGACTTTATGTGTTTTTGACATTCCTCCTTTGGTTTATTTTCCCACTCTCATTATTGGTTTGAGTGAGTTCCCCTGTGCCTTATTATCCCTCTCTCTGTTGGTGTATTTAGTTGGTATGCTTTCCTTCAGCCTATGTCCATGCGTACATGGGTATTTTTTAAAATGGGGAATTTCTGCTTTTTTTTTTTTGAAAAATATATCTGTCCACATGAAAACACAAAAACTATGTCAAGAGCATGCCAAAGCAACAGGTGGCAATATAATCTTAACAGTATAGGAATCTTGGCCAATCAGAAGCTGAAAAACAACACGTTGCACAGTCTGATGTCAAAAAAGGAAATAAAGGCACACACCTTTGATCCTGTGAGACAAAATCTTTGTTTTCCTTGTCCACATGTAAATGCAGGAACCGTTTCTGAATGTCTTCACCCTGGGAGGAGTTTTTAAAAAGCTCAGTTTTCAGTGACCTAAAATTAAATTTACATATGTATGAAAGGTCGAAACCGTTTTAACTCCCTCATGTACCCGAGTGTCCATTTTTTTTTCTTTTTTCTTTTTAAAATTTCATTGCTTTGGAGTTTGTCAGTGTTTTGGAGTCTCCTGTCACTCTGTATAATGTTGTATGTTATCAGTAAGTTCTTGATTGAAGTTTCTTGTTTTTCTACCCATATCCTAGTCCCTATTGTGTCTGCATATCAAATCCTCTTGCGAACAATCCAAAAACAGACACACCTGCTGGTTCGTGGCCTTTCTATGCTACTTATTTTTATTTCTTAGCCGGGCATTTCATGTCCACAGAGAACATGCTGTTCTAGATGCCCCTGACTCAAATGACAGAAACTTTTTGGAACTTCTGAAATTACTGGCACACTATGACTCAATCCTGGAGCCGCACCCGATGAACCAGGTAAACCATGTGACATACCTTAACCACTAAACTTCATGCAACTTGCCAATGAGACACTTAGCACTATAAGCAAGGTTTCCATGTTATTGTAGATTGAACTATTGACATAACAGGAATAGATCTGTAACTGACCCCACCAAACCCTTGGTCTCAAGCCAAAAATGATTTCTGGACTGTAAAGTGTTTCTGTGCACTAGAAGTGTTTTTTTCATTGTTGTTGTTGTTGTTGTTTTGTGTGTGTGTGTGTGTGTGTGCGCGTGTGTGTTTTGTATACTTGAATGCTGCTTTTTCAAGCCTTCCTAGATGTAAATGCTAGAAGAAAGAGGATAACATGCAATCGCAGCAATTGGAGAGAACCTTTTTAATGCTGAAGACCCTTCAGACACAAGGTCCTTCTGGAAACATGCCAATCTAAGAAAGCAAAAGCTGCTTTAAAACTTGGGTTTTTACATGTTCAGTTTTTTGCGCCTTGATGGTGAAGAGTAAATGTAGGAATTCCCTTCTACAAACACATCTCAAGCCAGAAGTAGCTGTGGATGAGTTCCACTCTGTTCGTACATTGTGCTCTGCATTAGCTATGGGTCTTATAACACCAGATGCAGTCCTACCATTCCTCCTCTCAAATGAAAAGGATTGAGCGCACCCACATCTGACATTGTTGAAAGAATTTACAAAACCATGCCCACTGGTGCCAAAAAAAGCTGGAGCTTGCATTCGTGCATTGTTGAGGCCAGACTTCCAACCTCACTTTGCTGTGTGTCAAGTGGAAGATAATCACTGAAGTGGTTAGCAGGTTTTACCATGTGAAAAAAAGGAATTTGGTGATGCTGAAGTTACTTTTACGTGTTTCCTTGTTATTGATATTAGTAAGAATAATATTGGGTAGAGCTAACTCAAATCTAAATTCTTTCTGACCACAAAAGTGAAAAATGAGTTTGTAAGCCAACATGTAACCATGATTTTCCCATCTTACCAGGGAGTTGGGTATTTTGGATTTTGGTTCCTGTGAATCACAGGAATCAGAATCCAAAATACCCAAAGGGTCTAAATTAATATTTTGGGAGAAGTCCCTGCTCAGGGGGTAGTGCTTTCTTAAAGTTAAGGAACTTTTTGAGTATTTTTCCTCATTCTTAGTTTCTAGTTTATTTCTCCTCATGTGACCTTTTGCAACATTTTCTGGACCTTGCCTCTTGCCTGCATTCTTTGCGGTGCTGACTGACCTTCTGTGCATGACCTCTAGCCCGGAATAAAAGTTTCTGGATTTTGCACTTTTACTCTGCCTCATGCATCACAGCTCATCACAGCTGAGTTCTTTTCAGCTATCCAGCTGAAAAACCTTCATCAGTGGTCATCAACCCATATCTAGTTACACATAATTATCGCACTATCTGGAGAACTCTACCTTTTTATTTTCTTGATAAATGACACTTGGCAGTTTTATTTCTGGATTTGTTCTTATCTTAGCATTTAAAACAAATCTTTATTTATAAAACTGACACTTGGAAAAAGTGTTGTAATGGTATCTGCAGTTTAACCATTTGTATTAATTAGTGTGTGTGTGTTTTCCTCGTCTTCCTCTTGCTACATGGCACAGCTGTCACTTGTGTGCAACTACAGTGCCTTGAAAAAGTATTCATACCCCTTGAACCTTTCCACCTTTGTCACGCTACACCTACAAACTTAAATGTATTTTATTGGGATTTTATGTGATAGACCAACACAAAGTAGCGCATACTTGTGAAGTGGAAGGAAAATGATACATGGTGTTCAAAATTTTTTACAAATAAAAATCTGAAAAGTGTGGCGTGCATTAGTATTCAGCCCCCTTTACTCTGATACCCCTAAACAAAATCCAGTGCAACCAATTTCCTTCAGAAGTCACCTAATTAGTAAATAGAGTCCACCTGTGTGTACTTTAATCTCAGTATAAATACAGCTGTTCTGTGAAGGCCTCAGAGGTTTGTTAGAGAACATTAGTGAACAGTAGCATGTGGAAGAACCATACACAGCCACAACAGCCTGGTACCTCCTCCTCATGCTGGTCACCAGCTTGAAGTTGCCCTATGGCACGAGCCCTATCCAGATCAGTCAAACGTGGTATGCTTGGAGCAGACACCAACTGGGTCCATGCTCACAGGTGCTGCTAATCAGCACCTGGGGTACCAGAAGCTCAAAACAAGAGTCAATAGAAGAATAAGCTGTTTGGCATTGGCAGAGACCCACATACTCAACTCTGCTGCTCAACCCACAAATGCATTTTCCTTACAAATGTGGCACCATTTAAAGGGAAATAAACAGGCTTTCCAACAGTATGAGATTTATTGCCAAGAAC
>VUQI01025427.1:0-28117 GCA_015106735.1 Paratilapia polleni | reverse complement strand
CAAAACCCCAAAAAATATGTATTAAACTGAAAAGAATGAAGCCCATACCTTTAAGAAAAGGGAGAAAAATAAGTACCATGAAGTACCAGCAGTCCTTTTGTACAGCTTCCATCTTGCCCCACAGAGGGAGAATGAAAGCTGCATTGATGAGACGAGTGGAGGCACCCAGGCTTCACTTCCTGCTAGCTCTCTGGCTACAGAGAAACACTTGAGCTACTGGGGCACACTTCATGGTAGCCCACTGTTAGCTCATTCCACACAGAGGGGCACTTTATCACTAGAACTGGGATTGGATGGCAAGCTTATGACATAATACTGCTTGGTGGGTTTTATAATGAAGTTTTCTAAACAGAAATGTATTCTAAATAGAAAACTGAACATCAAAATTCATAATTATAGGCTGTAAGTTTGAAACTGACAATACATATAGTGCATAAGAGGCACATTTGCTCGGTTTCTGTCTCCAAAGCTTTTCCTGTGTTTCTGGAATATTTTGTGACAATTTTCACCAGTAAGCCAAAGGTGACGTGTGGAAAAGCACCTTATCACCACCCTCGCCACAAAATGAGTACTGAAAACACACCACTTCTCTCACCAAGTTCAGATGAAATCACGACAATTGAAACCACTTTAATATAATTCACATTTAACAGATGTAAACATGATACAAAACAACATAAAAACAAACAAAAAAAACCCACCAAAACAACAAAAACACCAAATTCAGGTATTTAGCAGCTGAGAAAGGTTTTCAAGGCACTTCAGCAGGTAGGTGTTCATAGGTTCCTGCTTCTTGTCTGCATCTGGATTTAAAAAAAAAACCAAAAAACATTAACAATGGAACATGCAAAACCTTCAAATATTCTGATTTGGTCCTGATACAGATGCTGATATAAAAAACATGAAAAGAATTCATGCATACCCTTCTTTGAGATTGTATGCGCCTTCTCAATTCTCAATCGAACAGAAGGACACTTCAAAGCAGTCTTGGCCTTTGAGAGGAAATGAGGAAATTAGAAAAACAGATTACGGAGAGGATAGCAATTCTTTTTTGTTTATAATCAGGAGATTGAAGGGAAAAAAAAACAAAAAAACAAAAACTCCATTGGTCATCTGCACTGAAAGTGAGAGAACAGTGAAGCTTTCTGGCAAATCTGTCTGACAAGCAGAGAATCAAGCAGGCAGAGAGAAGATGCCCCAGGATTTCATCTGACATGCACCAACCATAAACTCAAATACCAGCCAATAAAAGCACACTAAAATAAAATTTTACTACTAGAGCGCATGCAAGTATATGTGCGTGTGTGCGTACCCTCTGATTGTTATGGAGCAATGCCCAAATTGAAGAAGCTCCAATACAGCGGGTTTCCATCACTTTGCTTTCTAGACAGGATAGCAACACCTTCATGGCTTTGTCTGGAAGAAAGACAGGCAGATTATTATGGGAATTCAGCAGTCAATAACCAATAACTTGCAGGTGTCAATAAGGCTAGAAAATGACTTTTTGTTTTACATAGATGCTAAGAAGACCCAAGAAGCCTTATAAGTATCATAACATGCAGGAAAGGCCTCAAGAGAGAGTCCAGAAAAAAAAAACACAGCACTAAGAAAAAAGCTACAAATGGAGAAACAACAAGCTCATTCTACAGTGGAGAATTCACTCTCTAACTAAACTTCACCTGGAACCAGAGCATCATTATGAGTGCATGTCTGGCACTCATCTACAGATGTGCCACAACTGGAACCTATTCTATATCTGTACCAGAAAAGGAGACTCACCAAGGATGAGAGGCAATGGATGTGAGATTGAAAAGTGAATTTTGAAAAGCTAAAAGTAAGAAATATGTTACACTGAATCAGTATATAACAAAGAGTGTGATTCAGTATATACTATGTAATCAAGTCCTTGTGGGATGACTACTTTGGGTTATAATCAATATGAAAAAAAAATACTAAAATATTGATGAAGTTTATAAACTATTGCTGATTATATGTTTAATAAAGCGGTGATTATCTGATGTAATGGATTGAGAAATGTGGAAAATGCTAATGTGGAAAGTCCCAAACAGACAGAGGTTTCAGATACCTGGGGAAAAAGCGCAACTTCCTCTATCAAAGCAGATTAACCAGCAAAGTCAGCAAAGCTTCAGGATAACTGTTTATCAATTTAAACATGGTAACCATCATGTAGTTGATCATGAACTTATGCGCATGATCACGCTATTTGCTTTTCCACCAGGCAGCATGATCCTGCATTAGAGCAAGAACTAGGAAAATTGTATCCTAGGTTTTGAGAGGTTGGCTGTGCTTTTTTCCCAGCTGTCATGCTCACTCTGAATCAAGACTGCAAAAGGATGACGGAGCTCAGCTGGAGACAAACAAGACTGAATAGCAACAACTTTTGGACCCACGTCTGGGTCTGGCCTGGCTGACCGCTGAATTCAGTCTGCTACACAAATACTAACCACTGCTACAGTCCTGTTGCAGCAGCGGTTAATGTTTCTTCTTGACTTGATATCAAAATTGTTTCCAAGTTATGCAACACCTCACAGAAGCTTAGAAGGCTGTGAGTAGAACAGAAGAAAAGATCAATTACTGAATTACTGAATCATCTGCATTTAAAGTACAGGTTCCCTAGCCTTACTGTGTTTAAGTTAATAGTTTCCACAAAAGTATCAGTAGCCTCTGCTCAGTGATGTAAAAGTACAGATTGTGTGTGCCTAAGTCAGGTCCATTAGACGAAGGCTCTTGTTAGTTGGTCTACACCCTGAAATTAACATTCCCCTAACGGCAAAAGTACATTTACTCTTGTGGACAACACCACAAAAGTGTATTTTTATGTGCAAATAGCCAGTGAACTGAACAAAGGAAAAGTTTTTTCCACACTGCTATTATCTGAGTCGCATATCTCACAGTGACATTAGTTTTCAATTGTTAGTTACTCTTCCTGAAGTTTGATCACACAATGAGATCTTTTTGCTCATTTTCTGTAGTGATTGATGGAAATCTTGCTGTATGCAAAACACAGGAAATGTGATCTTTCCACAGGAAACCAAATATACGGTCACATAGTTTTTGCACCTGGTCCCACAACTCCCACCTGCAGCATGCACTGCATGGGGGACACAACCGGTCTTTCAGTCTCCGAGACTTCCTCTGCTTTCATCTATGTGTTGTAGAATCACTGATTGTTACAACTCTGCAGCTTTTGGCCTACTAAAACTAAATATTGCTAATACTAAATTTAAAGTGCTCAACATTTTTTAGTAGCTTTGTTTCTCTGAGCTATTGCTGACACCACAAATTAGTCGCTATTCTGAATTCAAACGCTCCTGCATCATAGTAATCTAATATGTGCACGATGCCTAGTATATACAGTACTATGCATACTGTGTATACTGCGATCAATTTTCAAAAGTCACTCTGTTTGGCTTCAGTTTACCAGTGCTGACAATTTATCTGAGTCCAAGCTTGCTAATATTTCGTCACCAGCTAATTTCACATAGCCTATACAGTACCAGGTTGTGTAAACTTGTAGGAATGACTGCCTACAGTTTTATAGGGGAGAGTTGATGAGAGCTCATGTGATTGTAACCACACAATCTGTTTTTTTTTGTTTGGGTTTTTTTTTTAAACACAATAAACAAAACAAATAAGCAGACTAATAAGAACTAGTCTGACATTTTGGTAAATACGCTTATCTACTTTTTTTTGGTATCAAATGGTAAGTTTTATTTCTGCTTACAATCTGACTGAGTGCAGAACAGCTTAAACAACTATGGTGTGTGGCCATAAAGTTCTGCAACTCTACGTATAGATTTTAAACAACAAAAACAAACAAAAAAAAGAAACCCGATTTAAATTATTGTTCACTCTTTGCACGAGTTTGAGGTCCATGCATACAAGTGCAAATGGTCAGACCTACACTTCCAAGGAGTGATATAAAAATAGCAGAGCACTGAAAGCTGTCCACAGGTGCATAAGAGGGTGACCTTCAAGGGGACTTTGGGTAAATTTAAATCAGGTATGGCTTTCGCATTTTATGGGTGCAGTTGCAGAACTTTATGATGGTGCCTTGCACAAGCGCACAATTTTATACACTAAGAAAGACAGCCAAAAAGAAACTGAGGTAAGTTTTGCTACTGATGCCAACAATATGGCTGTGCTTCTACTGTAAAGCACCCATCCTAGGTACCCCCACAAGTCCCTCTGTGGCCTATGACTTTTACTGAAGATAAACAAAGCGACTCAGCAGGGGAGATTGAGCTGCACAGGATCTTACCCTAATCACCGACTTGCACTGTTGACACACAAAACACTGACAAATCTGCCATTTTGGACTTCCCCCTTTTGTGCTATTTTTTTTTTTTTGACACTTTCATATCCCTGAGTGAGATTCATAAATTTAATCCCTGCTTAACTTCCATACCATTGGCAATGACGTGTGACTTGTTGGCAGGGCAGAAGCAGAGGTTGTGAAGGGTGAGCAGCGCGTGCCGTCGATGTGGTGCCAAGTCTGCCAACAGTTCCAGGGCTCCGGTCAGCCTAAGGATACTCTGCTGGCCGTCCTCTGTGAATGAGAGACTGACCAGTAGTCTCAGCCATAGGCCCAGTAGGCTCCAGCCACTACTTACAGACGTGGCCTTAACACCAGCAGCCTTGGGCACTGGTACTGACAAGAAGGCTTGAAGGAAATTATTCTGAAAATCACAGAAGTGGAACAAGAAAGGACAGAGATGAAAGTTTTAATCATATGAACAGGAAGAAATTTTTTGAGCAGGGTAAATATAAGATTAGCTTGCGTCGCTTATAGCCAGTCATGTGAATTCTTCTAACAATCTGTATCTTATATTTTTTTTAGACTTGTGAACTTGTTTCTCACAGTCTAAAACAAGTTCACGCTTGTGAATTTACAGAAAAAAGTAGCCTCCTCAAGTGAAAAATGCACAGTCAACCGTGTGCATTTTTCTAACACTGTGTCTTGCAGCTTATATTTTTTTAGACTTGTGTTTACAGTCATTTTCCAAAGGCAGTTAAAAATGTGTTTTATTCTAAAACTGTCTTGTACCTTTTGCAGGAGGCATCTGCAATCACGGGACATGGCCAGGTTAGCCAAGAGAGAGAAAGCTAGATTCTGGATGATGCTGTTATCTGGGGCAAGCCCTGAGGCCAGCTTCATGACAGAGTGCATCAGTGAGCTAGTGGAGGAGCCTTTAGATCCTGGCACAAGGCCAGGGCCACTGCCACAAAGAGAACTGCATGCTGGGAACAGAGAAAAAGAAACATACCTGTTTGATTAATCCATTTTTATTAATTTACATTTATAAAAGGATTAAAATAAAGCAGGCTTATTGTGCACACTGTTGATGTCTGGATCTACATCACACACACACACAAACAAATACAAAGTAAATCACATGCCAGTCCTAAACGGTGTGAAATGTGTTAGTTAGAGCACGTTAACTCACTGTTGTAATTAGTCTATCACAGATGGACACCTATTTTAGAAGAATATTCCACTATTTTCCAACTAGCTTTGTGTCACATCAAAGGTGGTTTATAGTTTTGGGTTTCAAGCTTGCATATGTGGAAAAAAGCTGAATGAAGTCTTTTGTGGCTCTAGAGAGAGCTGATCTGCTGCATCAAGAATGTGTCCTTATATTTAATCTGGTATTTTCTATAAGTACTGCTCTGGACTCCAGACTACTCTTGCCACTTTTAGTATCAAGAAAAGTATAACACACATACAATGAAACCTCATTTTTCTTGTGGTTGGTACTACCTTCTCTCTTTTTTTTTTGTGTGTGTTTATCTTAACGCTGGGTAGCTTGCCAGACAGCAGCACTAGTAGCTGCATAAACAAGACTGAGGCACTGGGCTGCACGGCTGTCTGCCCATCACACCATAACATCTCCACGCGGCTGCATGTAGAGCTTACTTTGGTGTAAAAACTGTCTAGCTAAATGACCAAAATGATGAAGACAAGTGGAACTCATGTACCAGTACAGAATATAATGTATATCTGAAGGAAAAATAAAGTTTTAAGAGCTGAGAGGCACAAGCTAAGAGCCAGGAAAAACATCATGAAACAGTGTTCATCATGAATACACTGTCTAGAAGCAAGGACTATCACAGGTGGAATCAGAGAGCTTTAAAAACACTTTCATTAATTTAATATTCATTCACCATGAAAGGACTCTTCTGACGCTGAGAGGGAGGTAAATTATGTAGCCTTAGCTTATGGCTACAATTTCTTCTACTATGAAGCCATGCACAAATGTAAACATTTCACTCTGTTTAGCACCACATTCACATTAGTATAACTGACATGACTAATTGGTATGGCTATATAGCTGCATAATACATACAAAATACAAAAATTAACAAGCTTAAGTCAAAGAGAATTGACAAGACAGTCTGAAACTGACTGACATTTCTTGTTGGAGAAAATGACAGCTTGTTGGTTTTGCTAATCCTAGATTGGTAACACACATCAACAGGCATATGCTGATTTTAGCCTGAGGTTATCTCAATACCTGTCAAGAAACCTGGTGCGTCATAAAATTGACAGGGCGGGGGATCTGCTTTAATAAGGAGCTGTTTCTCTGATATGAGTCAGCTGCTGGTTAATTATTTTGCAACCATGCAACATACTTCAAAAGGAGAGATCATCCCATGTAAGTGAAGGAAAAAAATTCATTTGTTTTACTCTTTGTGTGTCTGTGGGAGCAAGTTTTGGACTGCTACAAAAATATCTGTGGAAAATGTGTGTGGCACAGATGAAAACAACAATCTGACTTGAACTAGCAACGCTAACAAAGCTTTGGATGAAGGAGGTAGACTGGAGATGAAAGGTTCAGTAGAAATGTAGCAGTCTCAGGAGACTGAATGGTAGCCTGAGGGTGTATGGTGTAATACTAAGCCTGGCTGCATGCAGCCTGAACACAACCTGCTGTTCAGTTAACCTTAAGGGAAATACGGTGCCCGACTTCACTGCTTTCTGGTGCTTCACAGCGTGAGCTTATGGGGGTCTAAAGCGAGAAAGTTTAGATCAGAGCGTGCACACGCACCCACTAAGGAACTGGTGCCAATCAAATATAGATCCACATACACGCGCGCACACACACACACACAGATTCATACATTTTCAGAAACATTCATAAGTGTTGCGCGCAAAAACTTCTTTTGCCCCACTGATGAAACTGATTTACAAGCCAGTCACACATGCATGCATACACACAAACACATCAAAGGTACCACAAGCTGTTTATCAAAGTAAATTTTCCCCACTGTTTCCTTCCAATGAATCTTCCCTTCCCCTCCACTCAAAATGTTCTTTTTTTACAAGTCTTTTTAGTTTTCTGATTTCCATATACACGGTTCTTACATCTGCATGATGGAATACCAATACCTCATGCAACACAGACATTCTCTGTTCCTCCCCACATCAGGGTTTGAAACTGGCTGCCTTACATACAGTGAGACAGCCATGCAGCCTGATCTCTGGATCCTGACACTGTGCTCATTGTGAGTGGCAAGCAAGAAGGCCCAGGTCTTATACAGTGAGATGCAATGCTGTTCAGTGGTTATTAGAGAGGACAATGGGACTCTTAGTGCAAGTGTGTATGACTCAGTCAGATTGCTAACTACAGACAGAGGCAATGGGCAGGCATGGGCCAGGCACAATGCCTACACAAACATGTAAGCATACAGACAGACAAAACATACACACACAAACATACAGACCTGTTGTGCAGTTGGCTGTATAGACACACAGAAGCTCCAGAACTGCCTCCATGGTGGGGTCATCCAATAGGAGCCAAGGCCAAAGAGCACTGAGTGCCAGTGTTAGGCGAGCATCTGTGGCAACCACCTACACACAAATAGATTTTACACACACACACTCAATTTATACAACAGTTCCAACACAGATGACAGTAATCAACATAAAATGCCTCAATATTTTCCTTAGTGGGCAGGAAAAGCACACAAGAAGGAGAATGATGGCTGGGTAAACACTGCAATACAGTCTTCATGGCTTTTTAGTCAGAGGTAACCACCAGTGACTGAAAGACCACTTAGAAAATGAAAACCAGCTAAAAAGCCTCATAAGTAATGACATTATAGGGTGTAAGAAGCTAAACTTGCTGAGATGTTAGCTGGGCCGTGGACATTTAGGCAAATTTCATTTACAGGAACAGCTCTGGTACTCTGGGGTTCCATTAAAAAACAATTAGCAGTGGGGAATTAAAAGGCAGGCACAGAGGCTCACTTTGCATTCATCATTGCGGTAAAGAGCACTCCGCAGGATCTCCACAGTCAGCTTGACTTCCTTTAAATAGCCCTCTTCCTGATAATATGGAAAAAAACAAAAAAACAAAGACCAATAGGGTTAATTTCCCAAAATTCAAAACACTCTTTACTGCAGTCATTAAAAAACTTATAAGAACAGTAAGCAGACTCTGTGCTGAGAACTACAACACATATTCATAACATTTACCTAAAAACTCATTCATGTTCAATTCAGTTTGTTATTCTATCCAAAGGGAACAGAAATGCTGAGACGGGAAATTTCCAGTGAGTCTGTGCTCACCTTTTTGCGGTGTGAAGCCTTGCCGGGTCGGACAGACTCCAAGTGGAGCTGGGAATGAGTTTGCTTCAGCTGCTCCACACAGGTGTCAATTAAACCAACTACAACAGGAGACAGGCAGAGGTTCACATTGTGTTAAAATGACACCGGATTTGTATTCTTATCTAAATGTTATTTAACAGACTGACAAAAATAGCTCTTAAAAAAAATAAAAATAAAAGTAGGTTTGTTTTTAGGTAACAGATAAACAGATAAAAAAAAAAAACAGGGTTTTTTTTTTAAAAAATGTAGATTAACAGGAAGAAACCAGAGTGAATGACAGGTGACAATCTAACTCTAGCCTGAGGTTTGGGGAATTACCTTTAGCTGCATAGTTTTGAGCTGTGGGACTGCAGGCTAACAGTATCATCAGAGCTCGAGCTGTAAGCTTCTTTAAAGGGTCCTGAATGGTCCTCTTCTCAAAACTCTGACATCAACAGTTAAAGGACAGTGTATCATTCCACACAGTAACACACTCTCAAAAGGCAAACCTTTTTGAATTCTTACATAGCACTAATCATAAACATATAGATTTTTTTCAAAAAAATAATTCCCAGTGAATACCAAGACACCTGGGTTGAATTTAAAGAGATCATCATATATCTGTCACCCGCCCACCTACCTGTAATAACAGTTCACATAGCTCACTGGCTGAGGGACCATTCAGGATGTCTGACAGAGATGCAGCATGTTTAGAGTTTGAGGTTGTGACCTCTTGACTCCGGCTCTTTGTTTCCTCTGTGAAAATTGTACAGAGAAACTGCAGAGCCACTGTGTGGAGAAGAGGCTCTGCAAACTTCTCATTTACACACACCGATAATGTTCCTGCAGACATACAGGGAAAATGAGATTAAGTTCATGGGTTTAAATGAATGAAAAACATACAATAGGAAAAAATGTGAACCCTTTGACAGCTAAATATCTGTTCATGAATGAGGCAGTATGTCCTTGTGGAAAACACACTAATCATTTTAATGTGTAGGCAGACACCAAGATACCGCAAATATGTAATCCAAAAAAAAAGCACAAAGGCTCAGCATTATTTTACAGGACTCATCAGACTTTGCTGCTGCATCATTAATCACAGAGGAAGACAAGTAGGGGTAGTATGAGGACAGGATGCAATTATCCTATCCTAGCATCTGTTCAGGAAAGTTAATACAAACAGTGATGATGCAAAGAGCATGTTAAAATGACAGAATTGATTTTTCTGCACCAGACTTAAGGCTGCACAATTATACCTAAAATGCTAATCCTGATTATTTAGTCAGTTACTGCGATCAACATAATTACCCTAATCACGATTATCAGTCTTTTATGATGTAAGACCCCATTTCATCAAGCAAGAGCTTGTCTCTTAAACCTCAGTGGGCTGTTCAAATAAAATGAAATACGTACTTTCACAATAGCATATAATTGTTAAATATGAGAAGTGATCAATAATACATGATTATACAATAGATTCTGTAATCCAAATTGCAATAATTGCCTTTTTCTTTTCAGTTTTTGTCGTTTACTGAGCAGAGTGTCTGCGTACCTGCAAATGCTCGCCAGCGTCTCCCCAGTGCAGCAGAGACAGATGGGTGTGCTGCTGAGCTGTCCCTCTTCACCAGAGTAGCCAGGAGCATAAACACGTCTGCCCAGCACATACAAACCACGTCCCGGGTACCTGCGTCTGAGGAGGGAAAGAGTGAGTCACAAATTTTATGACACGAGACAGCCACAAAGACACACACAGAGCACACTGCAGGGCATGCTGCAGAAAGAGTAGGACAAATGTCTAAAATGGGCTTGCTTTTGAATTGTTAACGGTTTTCTGGAAACCGATCACTAATGATGGCATACATACTAACTTTGGAAAACATTCATATCATTACCAACTTAATATACTCAACATTATTTCCTTTAAATGTAATATAAGTTTCAGACCTAATCCATTGGTATCCAGCATGAGCACAGCCACCAGAGAAGAAAACAGCTGTTTCAGGAACTCCATCTGACCAATCGGCTCCTCGCTCACCATGACATATGACTGCAGGAGTTTGGAAAAGCTGGACAGGAACTGAAGTATGGTGACAAACTAGAAAGAAAAAAATGCACATATTTATTAAGCAGTTAAAGTTAGAGAAAAGAATTTATGATTTTTTTTTTTTTTTTTAAATCTGCAAAACAATGGTATGTTTTGAATATAAACTTGTTAAGTATTCCACCCACAATGAAATCTGGAGGTGCCCTTAGATAACCTTGTGCTGCACTGAAACACACACTGTTCTTTACCAGCCCACAGTTTTTTTTTTTTGTGGTAAGCCATAATAACAAAAAAGTTAGACACTTCTGAAGATTTTTCCATCACAGTGTTATTCACCTGACTTTTGATGTCCTCTCTCTCTCCTGGAAGGACATTTGGCGTCTTCAGCTCAGTCAGACACTTTTCAATGGGACCAACAGCCACCAGACTGACGAAGAAAATAAACATGATGGAGAAAGTGTGAGCTTGCAAGAAACTAGCTAGAGGGGATTAGGGCTACAATTAACATGAATTCTCTACTGAGTCAAATATGCACACTTTTATTTAAATAATCTTTTTTTTTTTTTTATTAAAAAAAATGGTGCAGGGATGCAAAGTGATCTTTGGTTTTTGTGTGTTCTATGGTTTTGTGTTTGCAATTATTAATAATAGTCTTTCCTTATGCTGACTATTTGCTCAGGCAACTGAAAACTAAACATTTAAATCAAGGCTTGCTCATGATAATACATTAAGGGGTGGAGGTGGTGTTCATGTGGACTCAGCATGTGGCCTCTTACCTCACCAGGACTTGAAGGAGCTGGTTATGTTGGATGGCGGTGAAGGTGAAATCTGGCAGGATGGCCAGCAGGTTGGTCAGGAGGCCACAGTGGGCTGTCAGGAGGTCAGGCGTTACCATGACGACAGGTTCCACGGCTGAGGGCTCGCCATGTCGGGAGTCCTGTGAGGTAATGGAGTTGCTTGTGTCTGTATCGCTCTGGCCTGTGAGACACATCAATAGGCAGCTAATAGAGACGCCTTCCCAAAGGTTCACACACTGTGAATCACATCTCTGTCTCTGACTAGCAACCACTGACCACATAATCAAAAGCATCAAACCAAGGAAAAACACCAGAGAACAATGTTCTACTTTCTCAATTGTATATTTAGGATACTGACATAAATACACAAATGGGTCTAGTTTAAAACAATCACCGACCATACTGAGGTCCACTGATTCCAAAGGAAAATAATGTGAAGGTTTATGTGGTATGAAGAACTAAACATGCAGTGTTACTATGGTTGTGAATGCACATGTGTGACACACACATCCACAGACATTTCACTTTTTAGTACCTTGAGCCATCAGTCTGCTGGCAGGAGTATCTTCTGTCATACTCAATGGGGAGGGAGCCTTCGGGGAGTGTGACCTTGAATCTCTTATCTATAATAGATAATATTAAGATGTGAGGATCCATTTGACTTAATGCGGTGCTTTATTTATTGGTGTGCATATTGGTGTGCTGACCACAGTGCTAGAGGTAGAGAGAGAGCTGGAGGGTCTTCTAGAGCTGACAGTGGGTGCTGGTGGGTCACATCTCCAAAGCCACAGAGAATTCTCAGAATCTATACAAGCATAAAAACAAAATCACACATAAAGACTACAACAACATGATAAGAAAGAAAAAAAATGTGTGTACTGCTGGTACAAATCCACATTATCCATCATGAAGAATGTAATTAAACAAAAATACAAGAATTAGAGCTTACCTGATGAGGTGCTCTCCTCAGGTCTTGGGCCACTGTGAGAGCCAGCACGAGGCTGGAAGTGGAACGTGTACCTGCCACAGTAACAACTGGAGGCAGAGAGAGCCACATGCTGGAAATACTGACAGTGGTAGAGTAGAGCCTGTAGCGCTGGAAGACCCACCAAAGACACTCCAGACACTTCATCGTGAACACATGGGTGCTGGATGAGAAGGTAAATGTAGAACAGATGCAGAGATTTGATGTAAAAATTACATTTTTATAACACAACTGTGATTTCCATTGAAATATTACTGATAAATACAAAGCAAAGTGAAGAGAGGTGAAAAAAGGACATACTAAGGAGGTTAAGGACATTTGTTAAGTTGCACCAGTGATGTAATACTTCATTTCATTCATTTTACAAATGTCACTTCATAGCTACAGGATGACATTTTGTGTCCTAGTTTTTTTTGTTTTGGGATTTTTCTTTTCATATAGCCCCCGCACAACTAGGCAGCAAGTGTAACCGTTTCTGCTTTCTTTTTTTACTCGGCCTGCTTTGTACTTGTATCTACATCAGATTTAGTAAACAACAAGCTTTGCTTTTATAAGATAAGAACAAACAGTACCTCTTTTTATTTCTGATATACAGCTCCCTTCATGAGTAATGGCATGCTGAATTAGGATTAATTAGATGTTTTGACAGAGATTTCAATGTAATTCTTTTGGATTCCATTGCTGGAAGCCTGCACCCGAGTACAGCTTCAATTCTAGCAACACCCCTGAACCCTGCAGGGCTCAACAAGAGAGGAGAGGGTGGTTTGGAATGGAAAGGAGGGGCAGAGAGGGGATATAAACAGAGAAAAACCAAAAGAGAGGGAGAGCAAAAACAGTTCATGGTCTATAAAAGCTTTTTAACTGGCTGGCAGATCTGCTGACCTGCCAGTGGGAGTCCTTGGCCTCTTCTGCGTTGGCAGGCATAGGCATCACCAGCAAGTTCTGCAGGATAAATGCAGCCTAGACACACAAACCATTAAATAATGTACAAGCACACACACAAACTGAGTCAACTTAGACTAAATCAGCAACAGTGCCATCTGCCTTTATTTGGCTAGTAATACACAGAAGTCCAGCCTCATTTTCTGACCACTCATTGAGTGAATGTAAAATTTGCTTTGCTTCCACTGAAAAGTCATTTTGGTTTAAAGCAACAACAATAGGTACTTTGACAATCTGGAACAGACAGTTTAGCTTTTGTTAATGATCTCTGCATGGTCTATATTTTGGTCTAGGAGTCTTCAGGTTGAGCTACTTATTCCCTGTGTAGCAATAATAATCAGTAATATAGCATATTTCTGGGTTTAACAGTCAGTTACAGAGCATAGTTGCAGCTTAAACATTGTACCTCTCTGCGGACCATGCTGCTCTCCTGTTGATCCAGGAGGATGTTGAGCAATGTGCCCCACAGACCTCCACTTATGTTCTGACAGCTGGCACACAGAGCCTGGCACCCGCTGGGTATCGAGGACAGAGCTGCACCTAAACCCAAACTGGCAAATCTGACCTGACATAAAAGAAGAGGCTCACGATGTTTGAAAAGAGGAAGAGAGAACTTTGAAATGTAGATGTATATTAAGAAAAAAAAAACAACATGACACATTGATGTTATGGGAAACCTATCTATAGCAATAATAAATGTGAATTTGGCCATGGTGGTTTTTTTTTTTTTTTTTTTTTCATAATATTAGACTGACATTTAAACTGAAAGACACAGTCTTCCTTGTCAAGGGAGTCTCTTAGTCTGACTTGTGTGGGAAGTCATTTTTGAGACAGCGAATTTGGTACAACTAGCTGTCATGTACTTCCTTTATGCCTGTGAGTTCTTGCGCAGCTGTTACGGGATTCATTTTGTCCCAGAAGCCAAACATCTAAAGCTTTATTTTAAAACAGACAAGGTTTATAAAGGGAAGCTGTAGAATCAATAGAAAACTCCAAAATATTTGGGGCAGTCTTGTCTTGCGCTGAATTCATGTATTCAAGTATATGTACTAATTCATAAATATGTATAAAAGTGATGATCATTACCTCTTGATCTCGGTCCACCCATAGCGGGATCAGCCATGCTAAACCCAGTTGAGAGGAACTAGGCTCCTCAGCAGCTGCTTCATTTCCCAAAGACCACTGGGAAATCATGTCCTGGTGCAGAAAAAAAAAATGCAGTTTTGGTTCCAAAATGCTTTAATAACTTGTAATAACTTAATAGCTTTAATAAATTGTTCACTGTCTATACAGACAGCAGGCTCTCAAATCTGAACCATGTTTACTGCTGTATAGTGCAGTATGTTGACACTTGCCTTGTCCTTGTTTTCAGACATCATCTCATGAGACAAGTGAAGCAAGCAGATGACAGCATTCTTGGTCACACCTTTCCCCATAAAAGACAAAGAGTTGCCTCCCCATTCAACATAAAATGAGGATATCACCTGTGTAAAAGACACAGAATATATTGGAAACATTGTATCCATATGTGCCCATTAAGGAATACAGTGCCCTACAAAAGACATAGCTGAAGTGCAGAAGTCCTTAGTATGTGTACAGTATGTGTATGTGTATACGGTGTGCAGTTGCCAATGCTAGACCTGAATTCTGCACAGTCTGAACACCAAAGGCAAATTCAGTTAAGTAAACAGAGTAGTTGCTTCTGTGTTAATGGAAACGGTATGCTTGTCATGCAGCCCAATGAATCCAAAGGAAAATTAAATACAGCTGAGACTAATTATTTTTGCTTTGGTGTGCCATCAGGATGTGCGGCTGCACATATGAGCAGATGAAAAGAGAGGAGCCCTAGGCTTGCTGAGATTCGGGCCCTTACATTGCCAGGGGTGTCAACGAGAGACTCTGCGATCTATAGCAGGTGAGAGGTGGGTGAAAAGGTTAAAAAGACTACGGTGAAAGAAGCAGATATCTGAATGTAATCAGAGAGATGCCACTACAAATACGGACTGCAAAAGGAAATTAACCTTCAAATCTTCATTAAATGTTAACTTATGTCAATAAAAGCTGCCCAAAAACAAACAAAAGGCTGTTTCTGTGTAAACAGAATAGTCTATTCCTTGGGGTTCTTCATTTCAAAGCAAAAATAAATTTGGACACCTCTGTGCTCAGGACTGCTGTGCAAGCTGGTCTACACTGAGTTTCGCTATTGTTTTATGGACTGTTGAACAGCTGAACAGATGGAAAAGGCAAGGTTGATTAATCTCATCAGCATCTTCACAGTGTGGCATGTCTAATCAATGAAATTTTTACCTTTTGTTATTCATGTCCCGTAACCACATTTTGCTTAATTTTAATTAATTCCTCAGAAAGTACTTTGTTTGTCTTTTTATTCATTTCTGTAGGCATTCTTGTATCTGAGGAGAGGGGAGAAGGTTTGCATGTGCCAATGCAGCACATGAGCATATGCACGCATACTGTTCAGATACAGAACTTGACACATATGCCACATACAATCACAAGCTGATGCACAAACACACACCTCTAATAACCCACTGAGATACTTGGAGCAAAGGGAGCTGGGCTCCAGGTTAGGGCAGTGAGAGCTCCAGCCAGGCTGGGCAGTCAGGCTGACCATGCCCTGCAGTGTCCTCTCCAGGCTGGGAAGGCCATAGAAACGCGGGGCATCAGACACCCGCAGGCTCTGAAGCAAACGGACAGCCAGCTGGCTCTTGAAGGGGCCGGCTAATGCCAAACATAGCCTGGACAGACAGGAAAGGAGAAAATGAGAAACAAGCGAATCAGACAGAACAGAGAACAAGGCAGAAGGCAGAAAAAGAGTAAGAAAGACAGTGAATTCTTGACACTTAGTATTACATGAGAGTAGTCACTCTTCATAACTAAAAAAAAGTTATTTTGTAAAAATAAACATGTCACTATTAGCAGAAGGGTTTGAGAAGGCCAATTCTGTGTCAGCTATAGTGTAGAAGAAGCATTTTACACATGATAAATGTCATAATGTAAGAAGGGGAAAAAAAAAAATCTGTTTCTAACCTTTCAAATTTCTTTACCAAGTTGAGTTTCGTTTAAAGGTTAAAATTATTTAACTTACCAAAAAAAAAAGAAAAAAAAAGGAAAAGCCACTTCCAGTGGCTGTCATATGTGACTTTTCAGAGGAAAGCCACAAGTCTGTGTGTGAAACCATCCTTACCTGTCAGTGGTGTGTGATAGACAGCGTAGTAAGGTGTTAAAGAAGCGGGTGAGTTCTCTCTGCAGTCTTTGGCTCACATGGTTCTTTAGTTCTTGATGCTCTCCTATGCTCTGAGTTGAGGTCTGGGTCTCCACACCAAGTAGCAAATTAAGTAGAGATACAGCATCCTGGAAGATTGACACATATTATATATAGATATAGATATATAGATAGAAATATACAGTAGATATATAGAGATATATAGATAGAGATATAGTATACTGTTGAATTTTATGTAATTATTTTTAATTCATCCCATAATTAGTTGTTTCCTAGCTAGTAATGTTGCTGTTCAAAGAGTATATTTACTTTACTTATAGGGTTATGTAGGGTAGAGAGTATAATTTATCTGTCTGAGTTTTTAAATTAAAGGAAAAAAACTGACCCATGGAGTAAAATGCAGAGAAGGGCGAAAAGTAAATGTGAGCAACCACCTCCTTCTCTCCCTAAAAGCTCTGCTCTAGAACGCCAAACAGCAGAATTTCTTACTGAGCAGTGCACACAGAGTGGGTAGTTAATCCAAGTCTATGAAGTGACAGATGTTCCTGAAACAGCTCAGTAATTACAGAAAAGTCAGAGCAGCACTGCTCACCCCTACCAGGCATTCAGTGTGAGTCTTCTTTAGCTGCCAGGGGAGGAATTATTGTTTACACACACATTAATGAGAAAGCCAAGGTGAAACTGATTAAATCCTAAAAGCAGCTCTCTTCACTGAAACAGTGAGATGATTCTTCTGCTGAGGCAAAAAAAATATGAACGTAACTTTGTTTTAAGAGCTCAGGAAATAATCTCTGCCACAGGTCTGAGGTGGAAAGCTATGAAACTATTTTCTGTTGTTATGAAAAAGTAATGTGTTTTGAATTTTTGTGTGTGTGTGATTTATTCACGCTTTGATTGCACATATATAACTTTCTGTGTTGGAGAGGAGAGAGTCTAACCAGATAACCAATTAATGGAGATGCACTCACACATATTTTACCAGTAATAACAGGGGAAGCAATGGTAGTACACATAAATAAGATAAGTAAGATATGTATGGATTAGATGACCATGAGTTTAATGGGAAATTTCCAGAGACTGATGTAATGTCCAATGAATCCATACCTCAATGCAACTTATATACATTGTGCCAATAAACTATGTTTACTACTGTTTTGAGTTAAAATCTCAACAAGAAATACTGTACTACTGCAGTGAGGTTTTTCTTCCATACATGTCCAAGTGTATGCACCTGGTTGAGAAGCAGCTCCAGTATCCAGCGTAGGTCCTTGTCATCCGAGTCAGCCACAAATTCTGTGTACATCCGTGTGAAGTAGGTGTTCAAAAATGCAACAATGCCCACCAGCAACCTTTCATCCTCAACACAGGCTGGACGCACCTGGAGAAACCTGCAGGGAAGAAGAGAAAGAGACAGAGACAACATAAGGAGAAAAATATGGTTGAAAAGAATAATAACATATTCTAAGAAGCTAAAGTGCCATCCTCTTGAGTTTTTCATAATTTATTTAGTTTTTTCTCATTCTGACACATGCCGCTAGACAGGAAAAACCTAGAGTGGAGGATGATAAAATGATGGAATAAATTCAGTCAAATCAAAGAAATAACTGACATACCTGAGTGTGAGTTCATGGAGGCTTGCTCCAAAATTTCTTCATTGTTACCGAAGTATTAAATTTTATTCATCATCAAAAAGGAAGAGAGGATTTTTAAAAAATGATTTAAGATATATGTCCAACTGTGGGATGGAGGTGATGTTAATAAAACAAAATAAGCTGATATAAAAAAAAAAAAAAAAAATCTAATTAAAAAAAAAAATCAGGGCAATGCCATGTAGAAAAACAGACACACTGAGGATCTACTCTTTTACTAAAAACTATAAGTTCCTCATATATCCTCTGTGAACCCTGAATGCTCAATACTTGCATCTTTAATTCATGTCTGATCCTTGAAATTATACAGATACAAAACAAAGCCATACTATACTCAATGAACTGCAGGGGAAAAAATGGTTTCACAGCAAGTACTAACCCAAGTGATCAATACATATATACACATTCACCGGCCACTTCATTAGATACACCTTACTAGTACTGGGTTGGACCCCCTTTTGCCTTCAGAACTGCCTTAAATGTTCATGGCATAGATTCAACAAGGTGCTGGAAACATTCTTCAGAGATTTTGGTCCATATTGACATGAGAGCATCACACAGTTGCTGCAGATGTGTCAGCTGCACAACCATGATGCAAATCTCCTGTTCCACCACATCCCAAAGGTGCTCTATTGGATTGAGATCTGGTGACTGTGGAAGCCATTTAAGTACAGTGAACTCAATGTCATGTTCAAGAAACCAGTTTGAGATGATTTGATCTTTGTGACGTTATCCTGCTGGAAGCAGCCCTCAGAACATGGGTACACTGTGGTTATAAAGGAATGGACATGGCCAGCAACAATACTCAGGTAGACATGTTCATTGTCATGTTCAAGAAACCAGTTTGAGATCATTTGAGCTTTGTGACATGGCACGCTATCCAAATTCTGACCCTACCATCTGAATGTTGCAGCAGAAATCCAAACTGAGACCAGTCAACATTTTTCCAGTCTTCTATTGTCCAATTTTGGTGAGTCTGTGTGAACTGTAGCCTCAGTCTCCTGTTCTTAGCTGACAGGAGTGGCACCCGGTCCGGTTTTCTGTTGCTGTAGCCCATCTGCTTCAAGTTTCGAGGTGTTGTGCGTTCAATGGTTATTTGAGTTACTGTGGTCTTCCCATCAGCTTGAAGCAGTCTGGCCATTCTCCTCTGACCTCTGCAACAAGGCATTTTCGCTCAGAGAATTGACGCTCACCGGATATTTTTTCTTTTTCAGGCCATTCTCTGTAAACCCTAGAGATGGTTGTGTGGGAAAATATCAGATCACCAGTTTTTGAAATACTCAGACCAGCCCGACTGGGACCAACAACCATGCCACGTTCAAAGTCAGGTAGGTATTTAGGAATTGAGGAGCCCATTTGTTGTAACTCTGCAAGCGTGATGTTTTTCCATTCTTGCTATAGGATTTTAGCCACTCAACATTTCAGGGCCTCCTTCGTCATATTTTCCATTTCATAATGTGCCAAATGTTTTCAATGGATG
Organism: Paratilapia polleni; assembly: GCA_015106735.1. Lineage (NCBI taxonomy): Eukaryota > Metazoa > Chordata > Actinopteri > Cichliformes > Cichlidae > Paratilapia > Paratilapia polleni. Next base: position 8,362 of record VUQI01025427.1, on the reverse strand, counting down.
ACAGGTCTGGGTTGCAGCCAAGTCAAATTAGCACTCTTACTACGGAGTCATGCTGTTATAATACATTCGGAAATGCCACTTGGCATTATTTTGCTGAAATAAGCAAGTTGAAAAAGACATTGTCTGGATGGAAGCATATGATGCTCCAGGACCTGAATATATTGTTCATTAATGAAAACCCAGTTTTTAACCCTTGTCCCAACATACACTGCATATATGAGCTGAAAAGTATATTGTGTGTGTGTGTGTGTAATACACACACATCGCAGTTTCAACATTTGATACATTGTGTCTGTGCCACTATATGTTGCTAAATCAGAGTTTAAATGAATTTTTTGTCATTTAATTTGATCTTTATTTACATTTTACACAACATCCCACCTTTTTTGAAAACAGGGTTATATTTACAGGTTTGGGTATTGGTATGTGAAAAGTTCATCGATCCTTCACTGAGTGTGTGCAGTATACCTGGTCACTGCTCCCTGCCAACTGAGGAAATGAAGGGTCTCTCTGCAGCTGTAGGTGGGAATGTGAGGGAATGCCAGCCTGTCAATCAACAAGTAGAGGCTGAGCTTGGAGAGGGCAGAGGCCACAGAACTATGCCCTGCTGCAGTGACGATGGCCTGGATGCAGTCCTGCAGCGCAGTAGGAAGATGCACTGCCTGCAACCACAGAATCTGTGTTTCTGACAGCTTTAAGTCAGGATGAAATCTGTGGGGAATAAAACGTTGATGGTTTAAGAATGCATATATTCAAAATTAGGTTACATGACTACTGACGTGCTGGCAAGATTGCCTCAGAAGCAGACTAATGACTGCATTAACAGTCATATTTGATCACCAATCCAGTGGGATGAGACATTTATGAGTCACCAGAAGAGAGACGTTTTGAGAATTTCTTACAACTGATTCAAGCAGAGGTAGTCATGTTTTCTTCTTTTTTTTTTTCTTCATTTGGGTTTTGTAGCGAGAAGCAACAATATCTGAAGCCGATTGCTTCGATACATAGTTGTACTTTACATAAATACTAGTATAACGTATAAAGAAGATATTTCTCCATTTTATTGACTAATCCATCTTAAACAAGTACTGTTTTTCCAATCATAGCATTGTGTGAAATTTTGTTTAAGATGGACTAATCCATCCACTGTGTTTTTCAAACATCTTCGCTATAATCAAGCTGGTTGAATTTGGGAGAGACATTCTCATTTGTTTGAATTAGGTCACATTAGAAGTAAATGAAGACAGATGAAGCACAAGATGGCAAGACTCTGAATCTAAATCTTTACTGCAATGCTCTACAATAGGGAATGTTTTAAAAGAGTGGTATGGTATAACTCAAGGCTCTTTCTCAAAAGAATCCAGTCATAGAATTATTGTTCAGGTCAGTTTCTTTAACATCCATCACTTTCTTCTTTTTGCTAACCCTGAACACAATGCCAGCTATCAGAATAATGAAAATATTGAACTTAAAGAATTAATAAATGTAACTACTAAAATGTAACGTTTTACTCAGCTGGCTTAACTACTACAGTAAGGAAAGCATACTTTTGCTTGACACAAATACATTAATTTATCTTGGTCTCCAATCTGTTATTTAATCCTAATTTTCACGGAAGAAAAAAAAAAGACACAAAAAAAACATTAAGAAAATGCTAACAACTCACTCCACACATTAAGCTGGAAACATGAAGGAACTTACTCAGTGGAATCTCTAAACATGACGCCACGAAGTTCTTGAAGGAGATTATCCATCCCAGAATGCCACGCAGTGTTCCAAGCCACCTGCAGGGCTTGGTGGGCAGGGTTAAGAGTTTGCAGGTCAGATGAAGGAGCCAATACGCAGCAGTACGGACTAACAGCATGATGAGTTGCTGCCTGAAATGGAATGTTGTACCTTGAAGAAAGATGAAAAAAAAATTGTGAATATTGTTTGTGAAGTGTTTTAATGATGGGGAAGGAAAAAGATAGCAACATAGCACAAGGGAATGTTTAACTGTCCACTGCTGAACTTCATACGGTTATGATGGTTTTACCTGCGCATTACTGCCAGTGGCAGGGAAAAGGGTGTGAAGCCCATTTCTGTGTTGGATTTATCAGACCTGATGACATGAGCAGTACAACAAAGTATTGAAAGGATGTACATTAATACACACAGAAGTGGAAAAGTAAAGAGGAAAATTATGCTTACCATAACTCAATGCTGGCGATCTCATCAAATAGCAGTAAACTCATCAGGACAGCAGTCTCACTTCCATTGCGTTTGTTCTCCTTCAGTATCAAAGATGCTATAATGAAGACCAATATATGCAATTTACATAACAATAACATCCAAAACTTTATCGCTCGAGTTCATAAGTACATTACAGTAGCAACAGCACAGTTGTGTATGCTATAAGAGTTTTAATTGTGAAAACAGACTGACAAACACTAAAAAATGTAAGGTTTCTCCAAATTCAATATGTGGTCATGTTTAAAAACACTGCATATCTTTTGCATAAATCTCTCAGTAAAGCTCTATTTTCTGTCTACATCAGACTACAAAGATTATACAAATATACATAAAATCTTTTAAATTAAATGTCCTCTAATTTATACTGAGTTACATTTTAGCTACAATTTATGCAATAAATATTAGAGCTGCTGTATATATTACCAACTACTATTAAGATAAAGCTGTTAAAAGTACACTGGTGCTGAGCTGAGTTCTGTGGCAACAAGTTGCATCATACTAATATGCTACTTACTACAGTGTGACAGCATGGTTAAAAGCTATGCATCAGTGGATGACTTGAGAAAATGCCCCCGAGCTATTCGACACAATGTGTGTAGCTGTTACTTAATGAGTTGTCTTGTGAATGTACCCCTGAGCAGTGTGAGGAGCAGGAGGTTGCGCTGCGCCAGGCTGTGCCTCAGAGACGGATCAGCGTACACCAGCTTTCTCAGGATACATACACAAGGCTCCAGCAGACAATCTAGCCTCTGGGGAAAACAGCAACATACTCACTTGGTGTTTAATTGCAAGGAAAACACAAACAAAAGCCATATATTGTCTTTCTGTCTCTCCTTGTTCTGCCTCTCACAAATGCACAGGATCTCTTTACTGTCAATTCATATAAGCTAAACCTACATTTTGTGACTGTGAAGGTTGCAGGCAAGGGAGGTTTGGGACAAATACAACCTGCAGACATCCCTTGTATGAACACTTGTTAGCTGAGTCAAGTCATTCTCTGTCACCCTTTTACTTCACTTCCATGCAGTGAGACATGTTGGACGATTACCCCTAGCAGTTTCTGATTCAAGGCCTGGGAATGATCAGCAGACTGCATCAACTAGAGGGCAGAAATCACTGCTGACCAGGGCCTGTCTGACACTATTAATACAGGCCATTTCATCCTTCTATCATCCATGGCTCAGTGGGTTTCCTCCATCCACTGGCAACACATGAACTCACGTAAGCACATATAAACAAGGACCTATACATAAATGGAAGCACATGTGACTGTATCTATGAGTTTCAGGATTTGGATTATTTAGCTACAACAGCAATTCTTTCAGTAAACATCTACAGTCAGGCCCATATGTATCTGGACTATGTAAAAAAAAAAATAAATGAACCCATTAAATTAAAGCTGAAAGCCTACACTTCAGTCACATCTTGATTGCTTCATTTCAAATCCATTGTGGCAGTGTACAGATATTATGCCATTGTCCAAATACTTATAGACCAGGCTGTATTTATCATTTTGCTAAAGCCATTTTTATTTACCGTGTTGCCATTGACACACCCCATAACGACAGAAATTACTTTATCCGTTATTCCAAGATTCTTGAGTACTGGATGCATTGTGGTATCTAAAGGGGAGAAAGAAAACCATTCAATATATGACGACAAACAAAAAAATTCTTTACTTTTTCCCCCCGTTTGTCTGCAACACATAGTAGTGGGAAACCACAAATACTGCTGCAATAATTGCAAACTGCAGTCTGACAAGGGGCTCTTGCTTATCATATAGAGTTTTACAGTTGCTTTACATTTTATTAAGTGGACACAATTTTACACAACTCTTACTGGGGCAAATAAGGTACTCAAATCAATAATTAGCCAGATGTAAATTAATGATTGCAGCTGAATTTTGTCTGTAAATTCCTATACTATCACAATCTGAGATCTGCTAGTACTTACAGGAATAAAACTATATTTAAAAAAGAAAAATATAGGACGTCAAAGGGACCTGAAAGTGTTACCAAAGTCAGTGTTTCCCAATAAAGAATCCCTTCAATCAAGCCTTTTGTTCTTAAGCCATGCATTTTCACTGTGGAACTTCAGTGTGCCTCTAAAGCACCAGGGTTACATGCATAACAAACCTAAGGAACCAATACTGTCAACTTCCTGTGAAGTTCCAACTTTTCAGAGCTGGCAGTAAGGAACAAGATCTGTCCAACTTCAGCAAAACATTATTTGGGGTTTGATAAGTCGAGGATTCATGTTGTCTATGTGCATTTGTTACATATCAGCTCAGTGTGAGAGTTTCTGATGCTGTTTTGCTGCTCTCACTGGCACCATGTGTGTCTCTTCCAAACTCCAATCCATGCATCCATGAAACAGACACAGAGCACAGGAGACGAGCTGACGACAATCTATCAAGTTACTGTAAGAGAACAACATTTTATTCTGTGTAAATTCTCTGTTCAAATGACAGTTTTGTGAGGCAATGTGGATTATTCAAAACGGTCCATGCTCTTTTTCTCTGTCCCTTGAAACGTCAGAACAACAGCCACTCTGTGTTCTAGCACCTCCTGATTTATAAATTAAGCACTGGATTTCTCTCTTTGGCTTAAATTAAAAACAAACAACAAAAATCAAACCCACACATAATTTAGTAATGTAGACCTGTACATTTCCTTCTGTATAGCCAGACAGTTTGTGGGTGGGGCTCCTATATGCAGAATGGGGCAAGCATCCGAGGGGTGAAGCTGGGATATTAGCATATTCATAGTTCTACAGATGCTAAATAAGACAATTTGATACATCTAATGCATGATTTATACTTCTGCATTGAATATATGTAGAGGCTATGCCATAGCCTACGCAAGAGACTAACGCTGCTGGCAGCATTTATACTTGTGCGTGGTGTGCCTCTGTTGCTCTGCAATTTTGCTGCCAAAACGCTACTTGGCGGTGGAGTTTTCTCTTGGAGTTGATCCATTTTCTTCCAGCTGATTCGAAAAATGGAAGCAGTATAAGAAGTAGCCGGAAATGGATAGGAGGAAACAACGCTACTGAACAGGGCAATCAACGTCATTGTGAGCTGCGGCCACATGTAGTTACATTTCTAGGGAGGTGCACGTCAGGGTATGGCTTAAAGTTATGACGCAGGGTTTCAGAAAGATTTGCGATCTACAGCGTACATTAAATGCAAAAACACAAATCTTGAGCCTTGAACCGTAAGCCTTTTTAGGCATGAAGGGATTATTATAATTAAACTTCTAAATATGTAATTTTGATGAAGGCGATTACTTTTGAGGGGCCCGAACAATGCCAGAAGGACTTTAAAATATACTTCTCCGTGTGTGGTCTGATCTGATATAGAGAAACTTACAAAGGAAGACTAAGTTTCTTTTAAAAGCATTAGTCTGTCAGAGCAAATATCCAACTTGGAAAGAGTTTACAATAGTGTAAATAAAGGTTTTACAGATGCCTCACCTTGCAGCACTACAGATAGCTGTTCTGCAGCTGATCTTTTCAGGGAGATGTCAACAGTGTCCGAGCAGAGGATACCAAACAGCTTCTCAACTGATTCCACCTAACACATAAATTAAACACATAAGTAAGCACTTACTTTTATCAGTATACACGTCCTTTTTGTTCTGTGTATATAGGTTTATACCTTTAGAACAGACTTGTTGCTGGTGTCAAGTGTGATGTCTAAAGGGTTTCTAAGGCAGTAGAGGTTGGGGAGTGAGGCAATCGCTTGTTGATGCAGTTCTGGTCGGGCTGTATTTGCATCATCACTTCCAGTTAGGTGAGGGAGGATTTGTTGCACTGCTGCCATTCTCACACTGTTAATAATGAATAATAAAAGAATATAGGCAAACCATGTAGTTAAGGAGCCTACTGAAAAGCACTTGATGACTTCCAATCACTGCAAAACAACCTAATTCATGTGATAAAGCAAAAAACTTTTATCTGCATTAAAGCACAGGCTCATGGTTAGAAATTTTCAAACAGCAACTGATCATCAAAAAATGGCTGGCAGGGGAGACAACTCCATTACTTGCTGCCAAAAATTAACAGGGCTTCTCTGGTGTTGATTTCCATCTCTATCAATATTCATAGATTGGGACTGGATGAGAAAGTGTTTTACACAGGCCTCAAAGAGCATTTGGTTGACATGATGAGCACATCACCTGACAGCAACATAGAGGGGTAATATGTCCGCCACAAGTGCTGAAGAGCAAAATATTCAGGCTCTCAAGTGTTTGGTTAAAAAAACAATCCTGAGACTCAATGTCCAAATCATCAAACAACTCCACACAAGGAAAAGAACACAAACATGCCAGACATGCAAGTACACACATCACAGACCAAACACACATCTCTGATATGCTCACAATTCTGGGCAGGCACACAATACTCAAACAAGCACAGAAAGAAACAACAAGAAACACTAACAATGAAAAGACCCAGAGAAGGGACTCACGTGGGCTGCTTTGTGAAAAGGAGCCGCAGTGCTGCTTTTAGTTTGGCTGTACTTGGAAACACACTGTCTCTTGCCGTGTCCGACATGTCACTTATCAGCAGGACACAGTTTCCCAGTGACTCTTCAGTGCTGGCGTAACCCTGCCACACACAGACACACAAATATACACAATTCTCAGACCGTCTTGGCAGACAACAGAGCAAACAATGGGGAATTCCAGCTAAGCAGTACAACAGTAAATAAAATATGCATCACTTTGATTATGGGTGGTTTCATTTTGTCTCTTGTTGACACTGTGGGCCCATCTCTGAATGGCCTTCTTGAATTAAATCACATCTGACAGCCTAGTCAAAATCTCATGTATATTCATGAAGAATTTCCTGGCTTTCTGTTGCCTGGAACTGAACAATTAATAAAAGTTTGTTTTTTTCCCACCCAAAAAGGAAACAATATAACAGAATATGTAAATGAGAAAATAACTAAATTTTTCTCACTGGCAGCTCAATGCGCAGTCTTTGTGGTCCAAGAGTGCTAATATTGCACTTTTGATCATAGCTGTTTTGATTCTAGGGAATATAAACCAATTCTTCCCTTCCATAAATATTGTTTAATAAGTTCCAAACGGGATGCCGCTTTATGAGCTCTGCAGTGCAAATACTATTCGGCCTCTAAAGAGATCACAACACCTGTAATATGGGCACGACCGGGTAAAGTGCCTCATTGAATCTGTCCCAGGTTGATGCTGTCATCATCAATCGTCCCTTGAGCAGGAATAGCAGGATATCCTTGGCAAGAACATTCACCTATAGATCACAGGTAAAGTGCTGAATTCACAAAGATATTGCTAATAAAACATCTACTAGCAAGTACTCTACGTGGCAACTTTGAAATGTCCAAATTATTATATGACAGTTTAGCATCTAATGTCCAAAAATAACCACAGAAACACATACGAATCCCTCTACTTTTAATCTCATGATTACCTGTGAGTGACTGCATTCATTTACCAGAATGAGCTTGCTCAAAGGTCTAAAACTTTATGGTATAAGAAGTACATCTACCTTTTTGGCGGAGTCTTGGAGTCCAAAAGTGCTCATTTCATAGAGCACCCTGTGGTGGAGAAGGAAGTTGACTCCAGTGCACGCCCCTGGTTCTTGTCGTGACACATTCTGGATGCCAAGGCAGTCCTAGGGGTATAAGTAATCACACCAGAGCACATCATAAATTATCGCTATTCTCACTTGTGCTCGCATATAAGAGTTTCAGTTCACTTTAAATGTAGCCATGCACTCTAGACAGTAATTGGTAAAATGAAAAGAAAGACTGATTTCAAATGTCAAGTGGGTTTTTTATAGTGGCCTGTCAAAGAGCTGTGACTCATACATCTTCATCCCACTTATTTACATATGGATGGCCCCCTAAACAGACTCACATTAAGGCTACTCGTATATTTTAACCATGACCCTTTACACTCATTCAAACAATGACTGTCTATATAAGACGGCTTGTTCTAACCTTGACCAGGTTTAAAGTGCATTCATATGTTTCTGTCTTGACAGACAGTAAAGGATGGGAGAGCAGCTTGAGGAGGAGTTTCTGGCTCTCAGTCTGGAGGAGGGGACTGGGCTGATCAAACTTCCATCTAAAGAGGGACAACAA
>VUQI01025426.1:7129-27145 GCA_015106735.1 Paratilapia polleni | reverse complement strand
CACATAATCCCAAAAACTCAAAAAAAAAAAAAAAAAAAAAAATCCCTCTTTTTGTGTACTGTAACACAGAGTTGGTAAAGAGTAGATAGCAGAGAAAATAGCAGATCTACAAAAAAAATTTGTATATACAGTATATGCTAGATAGAATAGATAGACATATAGATAGCATATTTTATATATTAACGTGATTTGTGCTTCATGCCTGTGCCATATGGGAGCAAACAGTAATTTGACAAACTGTTAACCACCAAATTCACCTCACTGACTACAAACTGACAACATTTCATAATTGCACAAAGACCCACTTGAGGTTAAAATGATAAAGACGTAATAAAATTTACCGTGGGGAGATATTTTCTAGTTTTGCAGGGATTGTGTCTTGCCAAGGATTTCTGTCCTTTAACTCCCTCGATATGTTCCCCTCTCTATAGAAGGAAAGGGTAATTGGACAATCCTCTCTAAGTTGAGAGCACTCCCTCTTGAGGCCTGTTTCCTTTTTCGAGCCTACCAAACTGTGCAGTACTGTAGGTACATAAAAGTACAAGACTGAACTGAGTGCATATGGGGATTATAGATATTAAAGAATAATAACAGGAGAGCTACACTCTGAACTGCCCATAAACAAATCCCACAGAGGGAGGTATAGTGATTACATCTTAAATGTTACAATCTGATGGCATCCACAGTTTGTTTGTTTTTTATTGAAACTGTATTGTCAACTTTATCAAATGTAAAACAGCATCTTATAACAATGACATCTAGGAAACATTAATCTGTTGGACCATCTGGACTGAAGTATATAATAATTCAGACCCGATGACCTTGGCTGTCATAAATTCTAGTTGTGCTAAAAGATGGTATTATGGATTACCATGGTTGCGAGACAGTGGGATTAGGTGAAATTCACGTAATACATCCCAGTCCCTGATGACCTTAAAATCCAGTCCCAATCCAAACAAACTCAGCTGCACTATTCATCGGGTGGCCTTTCTTTTACTCTGATTCTTTGTAGGTGAAAGGCTATCGTGTGTACTACACCATGGACCCATCCCGGCCTATGAATGAGTGGCAGATTCATAATGTCCAGGACAGTCTAATCACTACCATTCAGAACCTCGTAACCTCAGAGACCTACACCATCCAGGTCCTTGCCTTTACCTCCGTTGGGGACGGACCCTTCTCAGACCCCGTCCATGTTAAAGTCTTGCGTGGAGGTTAGTGTGTGAGCGTGCATCAACATAATCATCTGTGGATGTTTGCCAAAGAGAATAAATTTATCCTGCGTGCTAGTGCATGGATAACAGCTAAGTAGTCATTTACATTTACTTATGTGTGGGTGAGTAATGGTTATTTTTCAGATGAGCATGTGCAGCAGAGCACAAATGAGTAAGTATTTGTAAGTATGTGCAAGTATACAAAGTGCTCAGTAGCTTATTCAAGCAGCTTATGTAAAGTTTGAGTAGCAAGCCACTGTGAAAGCTTGACCTGTCAGAACATATGATTTCTTCAAAGTGAATAAATTCTACCAGGTGGGACAGAAGTGTGGAGATTTACGTGAAGGAAACGGGGATTAACAGCGAGAAATGTCCCTCTTACCCCGGTGCTGATCGTGTCACCGTGACAGCTGCTGAGAAGCTGCTGGTTTTATGTGATGGGAGGTGAAAAGAGATGACAAATAAAAAAAAAAAAACTGCGTCTATTACTGGTTTTAAAATTCTGTGCGGCTTGAGCTACTGCTACACCATTAGTGTCTAACATTTTCTGACGCATAAAGAAATAAGAGTATATATATATATATATATATATATATATATATGTATATATAAGAATGTGATATATAACAAGATGTTTAGGGGTCAGTACTGCAGTGATTAGTAATTAGGTTAGGTCAGAATAGATTTTTCAGACCTTTCTCTGAGCTCAAATATTTCTAACACAGTCAGCAATTATAATGTTAAAAGTAATAGTGATTACTATGGTTTAAAGTTTTTAAAAAAGCATTCTTTAATCTCACTGTGAGGGTGTGACTTCATCAGATTTGAATGACAGTTTCTTGACATTTTTCCCTATCATTCCTACTCTTATCTTAATTAAAAAAGCACTTAATTTAAGTACAACTTAGTACATATTGTAAAAAGAAAAAGGAACATTAGAAGAAAAAAAACTTATAGAAGTGAACTTTAAGAAATTATTTATTTTTGCATGCTTATACCAGATGGAAACCACTACTATAATTATTTTTCATGGATTGTAAATTGTCTTTATTAATAGTACAAAGCTAAAGATTTTCAGAACCTTAAGATACAGGATGAAAGGGCAGCAGAGAAATAGTGCTACTGTGCATATGAATATACTGTAGTTAAAGCCAGGTCCTGACTGTGTGTTTTGTCCCTTCAGTTCCTGGCCAGCCAGGCAAGTTTAAAGTGGGTAAAGTGACAGACACGAGCATTGAGCTGACCTGGGAACCTGCCTACAACAAGGAGAAAATTGTCAACTATGAGCTCCTCTACAAACCTGTCAAGTTTGGCAGCTTGGTAAGACCTCTTACTCTTTTTTTAAATAAATCCATCTGCTGAGTGGATTTCTTATCAAGACAAAGACATAAAAGGGAGGTAAAAGAAGATATTTGAAAGATTAACCCCAAAGTCCTGCACCGCTGTGTCTTGTGGTGACAGTCTCAGTCAGTTTCTCTTTCCAGCTCTTCTCTAATGTTCTCTTTTTGACTCCTCTCATCCCTCCTGTGGTCACCTCACCTCTCTGCCCTCCACTCCTCTCTCTTCTGTCTCACAGGAGAAGCTGACCTTCGGGCCGAGGAATTCTTACACTGTGGAGGGTCTCAAAGCGAACACTGAGTACTCCTTCTCCCTGGCTGCCATCTCAAACAAAGGCATCGGAGCTTTCACTAATGAACTGGTGCAGAGGACATCACAAGCCAGTACGTCTCAATTCAGCTGGATTCACACAGTGTTCCTGCACACACCAACGCAGATCCCACAAATTTGAATTGTATTGTGTTTTGTTTTGTTTTGTTTTTTCAATTTATAGTGCAAAAACTGTCTTGGAAATATTTTGTCCTTTAAACACTTTCTTGCAGCTCATGGCGGTACATTGTTCTGAGCTCCTGACCTGGTAAAACCTGGAAACCATCTCTGCATCTCTCCATGTGTCTCGTTTATCAACCCATACGTCCAACCCCACCCCCTTCTCCAATCCATCCATCTACGTTTGACTGTGCCTTTCTTCCTCCGCTCAGCCTCTCTCTTTCTCACACAGCCAAAACATCATGACAGATGGAGATGGAGCACTGATTAATGTTTCACTCTTCCTTTCCTTCGCCCTCTTTTCACTTTTTCCACTCTATCAGTGTCTAATGTCTTTGAAAGGGTGCAACTGTCTGCCACTTATTGGCTAGCAGCCAGTGGTCAGGAGCATTAAAAGGATGGCGGGTAGCCTGCTATGCTGACAGGTAAGTGCTGGCCAGTCTGTATTTTATCCACGCTAAGCCTGGATTCTCTCCCTTGTCTCCTTTTCTCTGTTTTTGTCTGCACAACCACTCATAGCCAATAAGAGTTAAATAAATCCCACCATTTTGCTCCGACAACAAGTTATTTCATATCTGCTCTCAAGAAAGGATAACAGAGAAAATGGTACAAGGAAAAGAATTTATAAAGTAGTTGTGAAAAAGTCCTGCAGTTCGTGGCACCATGTTCCTTAAGTGGTAAGTATTTACAATCACTCATCAGACTAGAACAGAGTTTAAAATGTGTTTTTAGCAGGTCTCTTTTCATTCTTTACCTCCAAAAAGAAAGAATAACCAAGGTTGTGTACCAAAGGGTGTTTTTTTTAGGGGGGAGGGGGTTCGGAAGAGGGAACGTGCTAGATAAGCAGACTATTTCATGCAGTAGAATTCATTTCCCAGGGAGGTTATGTGCGCTTTGTTATCGCCAAGCTTTGGTGCACATCTAGATTGTCCCCTGAGGCCAACAGAACAGTGGCTGTACGGCTGAGTGGATAGATACTTGAACCTGTCAGCTATGACTATTACACTCCCACACGCACGCACACACACACACACACACACACACACACAAACCATACACTCCCTGAGCTCAAACACAAGCCTGGACCTTGGACATGCTCGCCTTTGTGTGTGTTTGTGTCTTACTTAAATGACATTATATTGGGTGAGTTATATCTGTGGTTTGGAAATATGTGGTGGTGTCTGTTTGTGACTTTCAGCATTTCTGTTTCTGCACTCATGTTTGTTACAGTAAATATCCAAGCCTGTTTCTGATTCAATTCTTGTCTGCAATTCATCATTCTAGCTTGACTTTCAATATCCGTCTTAGTGCCTTTTTTTCCTCCCGAGATCTCTGATTTGTTTTGTGTTTTTTTTTTTTTTATTTAATTTAATTTTTTTTTATACCTGCCTCCTAAATCCTTTCAACACTGTGTGAGAGCTGGTTTAGTTTGTTTTATCTTCCTGCTGTGAAGCACAAGACCTCCCTCTAGTCAGCCACGGTGAAAAGTCTCACACTACTCTATTGTCCAGAGGACTCAAGGATTGTGCCACCACGGGGCTGGTGCTGCGAAATGAATACATTTTTCTGTGCTCCTGTGCAGTGAACTGTGCGTCCACATTTTTGAAAGACAACAGACTTTTATCTGTTTTTCATTCATAAATCTGGACCCTTTTATCCCACTAGCTACAGCCAGTGGATAAGATAAAATCATTAACTGCTGGATGCACATTCTCCTTGGGTATAATTAAGTTGTCCACTCAGGGTCGATACTCTTGTCTCTGGTTTATTTCATTAGGCTCTTAGCCTAACATTATGCTTTTACATTATGTGGTTGCTCCCCTTTTTTGCCCCAATCATGTTTGTCCCAGTGTTATCTCTTTCACTTCAGTTTACCGTAGTTTCTCATTGTTTCCTTTTTTATCCTTATCTCCAATCCTTTTGCTTGTATTTCCCCCCTCTCTTGCTTTTTCAATCCTATTCTCTTGGGTCTCTCCTAAACTCTTTGCCAATTGCCCTCCTTGCCCCTTGTCCAATCAGAGCCCTCAGCTGCACCAGAGGGTGTGTCCTGCAAGAGTGCCAGCTCTACCTCACTGAGAGTAAGTTGGAGGCCGCCTCCAATGGAGGGCCAGAATGGCGAGTTGGCAGGTTATGAGCTGAGATACCAGAGAGTTTCTGGGGCAGGAGGTGGAGGTCAGGGCCTGGAGGTGAAAGATCTTCCTATCCCAGCCCAGCAGGGGCAGACAGTGGTAGAGGGTCTGGAGAAATGGAGTTGGTACAACATCACTATTGCAGCCTCCACCGCAGAGGGGACTGGACCCAGCAGCCCTGCTGTGCTTTGCAGAACAGACGAGGATGGTAAGCGTGAGAGCCATAGATCAGACCTAAACGTTATTGACTGTTAAGTTGATTATTTACTGGCTAGACATTTGTACACTTAATTAATTCTGCATTTGCACGTGTGTGCTTAGTTCCCGGTGCAGCCCCTCGTCAGGTGGATGTCCAGCCGCTGAACTCCTCAGCGTTTCGAGTCACGTGGCGCTCAGTGTTGCCACGGTTACGGCAAGGCCAGATCCGTGGCTATCAGGTACATTTCAGCCAGGCAGAGAGTGGTGAATCACGCAACCTTCCACGGATCAAAGACCTATTATTGGACGAGTCTCAGGTGACATCATAACTGAATATATAAATGATTAAATGATGTTCATTTATTATATTCATATTCATATTTATTATATTCATAAACATCCTCCCTTTCTCCTTCGCTCCTTCGACTCACTCCTTCTACTCACTCCTTCTCTCATCTGTCACGGCTGCCTGTGGGGTGTGTCTCGTCTGTGGGATAAGATGGAGGAGGATGACGCGACTCAGTATGTGAGTGCAGACTACCTGTCCTCTTCTCGTTATAAATGAGCACATTATTAATACATACAGCACAATGCTGCTAATAGACCACAGATTTAATTATCCACTATTATTTAATTTTTTTAAATTTTTTTTTTGATGATGCACAATTGTTTAAAAAAAGGAATAAATAAATAAAGGGTGTTTTTTCAAAGACTGAAAGTAATGAGTTTGCAGTATTTGATGGTGGTATTTTGTGTCTTCTCCCGCAGGAGCTGATTTTGGGAGATCTGAAACCAGAGACTTTGTACTCTGTCTCTGTGGCAGCATACACCACCAAAGGGGACGGAGCACACAGCAAAGCCAAGCTGGTGCAGACCCCGGGGATTGGTAAGCATATGTCAAGTATACATTTCAGCGCCCTAGATTTAGTAGCATACTCAAGAATTGATCTTACAGCAAGCTGCACCAGGAGATGGCAATAAATAAACGGACAAATCAATTCTAATTCATCTGTATTTACGTGATATATGTTTATCTGTATTAATTTTCTTTTTCTGCTACCTACACTGTTGTATGCAGTGCCCGGTCCCCCCTCCCTTTGGGTGCGTCCAGGATCGGGTCCATCAGTAGTGGTGAGGTGGGCTCCTCCGTTGGAATGCTCTGATAGCCGGGGGGCCCCAGTGGAAATACAGGGCTACCGCCTACAGTTCGGCCTGAAGAATAGCTCTTTAGACACCACAGTGGATTTCACAAATCGTGAGAGAAACTTCACTGTCAGAAACCTCTCCCTGGGCTCCTCCTATATCTTTGCGCTCTCTGCAAAGAGCCGAGCAGGCTATGGAGATGTAGTCCAGCAGGAAATAACAGTTCCCATGTTTCCTCCCCTGGGATACCCCAAAATATCTGACTTTGTTAATGCCACTTGCTGCTCCCTGCAGTTGTCCTGGCTGCCCCCTACCCCAGAGGAGAGCAACGGTGTGATTACAGAGTACACTATAGCTTACAGAGAGGCTACACGCTCCCAACCTTCTGCTGACCCAGGCCCCTCTGCTTTACCAGTCCCCTCCGCTCCTCCGTGGCTGATCACACTACCAGCAAGTGAGTCCAGCTACACCATCCTGGGCCTCAATCACAGCAAAGCCTACAAGGTGCAGCTCAGAGCCCACAACAAGGCAGGTCCAGGCCCCTTCAGCCCACCTCTGGTGCGCCTCACCCTGGCCTTGGAAACAGGTAGGGCTTTCAGCTTCAAGCGCTGGTTCAACTTCACATCTCCCCTTACTGTGGAGTTCACTCCAAAACACTAAACCTAATGAAGTCTGGGCCAGTTCTTTCAGGTCTGCCTCTCACCAGTGCACCTCAGAGAGGATGAGAACTGCAAAGTCCAGAAGAACACAACTGCTCTCCCCAATCTCCTCCACTCACTCACTTATACCTTCATCACCTACCCTTCACCACCAGTGGAAGCAGGCTGAATGTTAATGGATGTATGCTTCAAGAGCACTGCTTATCACAAACCCTCAGGTAAAAGTCAATACAGGGCTCGGATATACAGTATCTAATAGAGAAGGTAAGTGTTCAGTCTGATTTGAAGCGCAAACTGGCGTCTGGTGCTGTATTTGGAGGTAAGCTTTTTTTATCTGATAGACCTTCACTACCACCTTTTCCAAAGCCTTTGCTGAAGTCTGAGTCTAACAAACACAGCCTTACACTCTAACAACGTGGCATGTCACATTCCTGCAGCCAGTCTGTCTGTTACTTGTACTTATTACTCTTGCCGTCCACTCTCCTCATCACCTGCCCATCCTCCTAACCATCATGTCTTTTCCCCCTCAGTAACTGACTGGGCTGTTTTCCATTTTTTCAGGTTTGCGTTGGGAAAGCAGAAGACGCTGTGATTTTAATAAAATGCTTCATCATGAGTGACTCTCTGCTTTTTTGTTTGTTCGTTTCCCAGATGTGCCGAGGAATTTTTCAGTCAATCTGGCCACTAAGACCAGTGTTCTTCTGACGTGGGAGTTTCCAGAGACCAGCAACCCCTATCGCTTTACTGTATGTACATGTGTGGTGCCTCATCTGTCATCAGTTGCTATAACACGTAAAACAGTGTAATACTCGTAATCGAGTCAAGTTTTTGGAAATTATATAGCGTCTTTTAAAGTAGCCAGAGTTAACCAAAGGGCAGCACATTGCAGGACAGACAACATCACAAAAATGTGTATAAAAAATGCAGGACAGGAAACAGGATATAAACAATTTAAATAAAGCATGAAATACTAATAAAGTAACACAGGCATGATAAAAATCTATAAGATTATTATGTAAATAAAACAAACATGACATACTAAAAAGCAAAACAGGCCATAATAAAAAAAAAAGCAACATTCATAAAATAAAAATCTAAAAATTCCAACACTTTGGAGCTGCTGACTAGTTTTTTGTATTTTTAGCATGCATGACCCCAGCACGGATAATACACCTACAGTTCTACCCAAAGGGGTTTATGTGTATTTATGTGAAATTTCTCAGTGACTATGGAAAGTTAAATTAAACTGAACATTTACTACATATAACAAAGTCCACCTACCAACACTTTAAAGTTCACTAATTAACATATTGTATCTAATTTATTTAATCCAGAAAAAAGGTTTACTGGAGTTATGTCCCCTACTAATTCCTGACTGGGCTTAGTAACTCCTTCTAGTTTATACTAGTCCTGGCTAAGAATAGTTTAGCACACGTTTCCCCAATAAAACAGCAATTTGTCATTTTTATACTTTTGTTCTTCGTGGATTGAACGAAGGAGCTATGCCTTATTTAATTTGCATGCTTCAGAGGTGTTTTTGTCTCAGGACAGGTTAGGTGTTTCTTCTAATGCAGTTTGACGACTTATGGCTGTAGCAAAGTCCTTATAGTGTCTCTGGCTTATTTACCTTACGCTACAGTCACACTAGGGAAAACAGTGGTTGGAGACTGCGGAACAACCAAAATTATTGTGACTGTGTGCAATGAACTTGCAAGCCTTTGAAATGGTTGCTTCGAAGACGGGGACCAGGTCAGTTGCCATCTTTGAAGTGACTTTGGTGCATCGAGACGACATTAAAACGGCAGTGAAACTGAGTCAGTCTGCTATTAGTTTGTGATCGAATGGGGTCAAGTTGGCAATTGCATGCAATCTGTTTGTGATAATACAGAGATTAACTGTGATAAATCATCGAAAATCATAAATCTCTTGCTTTCTACATACACAGAAATTCACATTAAACAGAAATTCACATTCACTAGTTACGTTCGGAGTCCAGCCAGAACTTCATAGATTTGAAACAGAAAATCAGAAATTCCTTCGCAAATAGTGACATAATTGCTGCAGGACGGCGATTTAACTGCAAAACGACATCAGCAGCCTTGCGTTTATATAGGAATATAACCAGAATCCAACTAGCTGGCAACCAGTAGAGTCGAATCCTCTACTGCAAAGAGACGCGTCACAGATGATTTGCTTTCATCGGCGCAGACTGACTCAGATTGATTGCCGCATGTTGGAATCTGTCGGCATTTATAAATTAGACGGCAGTTATTTGCAAACCTTCTCCAATCTGTCTGAGATTGATCGCAGTGAGTCCAAGTCTGACCGCAGTGGTTTGGAGACAGGTTGCCTCCCACCAGGAGACCTGTTCAATCACTTTGTGATTGAAAATGGTTGAGGTTGAGCGTGCAACACCCTCAACCTCTGGGTGACCAGTTGGTTGCCACAACTACTTGCAGTTGGTCTCTGACAGCAAAAAAAATTCAGTGCAATCACCAGGCAACCACAGATTTTTCCTAGTCGCAAGGAGGTTGCGGTTTTATTTTTACTCTAGTGTGACTGAGCCGTTACTGACATCAGACTGATTTCCGTTTTCTCATCTAACTCAAAGAAAGTTAATGAGCACATTTCCAATAAATGTCGCACTTTCTTTTTCAAACATAGTTCAAACTGTCCAATAACCCCCCCAAAAACTTATCCAGGGTATTTTGAAAAATAAACTTTAGTTTAGTTCTAAAGCATTAAATTCCTAAAGGATGTAATCAGCATACAAAATATAAATAAGCTTCACCAACCCTTTCCCTCCCTCTAGATTGAGTATAACCGTCAGAAGATGGAGGTGGACGCTCGCTTGAGAAAGGCAGTCATCCCAAACCTTCAGCCCGATACGAGCTACGACTTCAAAATCACTGCTCCTGAGGGGAACATGGGAGGCCTTCGCCATCGCATCACTGCCAAGACATCCCCAAAAGTCACCATCCGCCGCCCTGAGATTGATCACACTCGTGACACTGAAACCACTGTCACGATAATCTTGCCATCACTGGAAACTCATATTCCTTTCAAGTAAGATTGAAAGATTGAGTTTTAGATGCTCTTACAGTCCGTGAAACTGCTGTCATATCTTATAGTCATGACAGTCATCTGACTTGTTGTATTCATGTCTGGTGATTACAATCTGTAACATAGTGGGGCATGATGGTAACAGTACATGACTGACAAGTTGCTGAGGATACACTCTAGAGTGCAACATGTTGTAAAAGTGAAAATAGTTAGAGACAGTTTGCTACTGTGTGAGTGCAGTTGTTGCTATGGTGTTTGTCCTCTTGCGCTCCCACAGGAATGTTTATGTTGTCGTGGTTCCGCTGCGAAGAGCCCGCGGCGTCATCAGACACCTCAAGAATCCAGATGAAATGGACCTAGAGGAGGTGAGAACCACAACAATAACAGCACCCATTGATGTCTGAGCCTGGAAGGAGGAAAAGACCTATAAACACACACAATCCCATCTCTAAGAACTCCTGGCAACACTTACCCTTTTTAATTCAAAATCAGTGTTTAAACATTAGTCACAGATATTGGAACGGCTCATTTTTCTTGTCTGTGTCTGTTCTCTCTCTTTTCTTTCTTAGCTGTTCAGAGACATCAGTCAAAGGCATAGGGATTCTCGACAGCAGAAGCAGGTGGACCTGCGCCGGGCTTACATCACAGCCCGTTTCACACCTGCCACCCTGCCGGCCTTCTTCACCCTGGGGGACCAGCTGGACTATGGAGGCTTTGAGAACCGAGCTCTAGAGCCAGGGCAGGAGTACGTTTTCTTCATCCTGGCTGAGCTGAACTACACAACCGGGGTATGAAAGCCACTATGTTACTTGTCTTTTCCTTCTCTGTTTAAAACCGCTCCCACATTCCAGGCTGTCCGTGTTTCTCTCCTGCAAGCTGTCACTATACATTGTAATCAATATGGCCAAGCTGCTAAAACAATAAAACTCCCGTCAGTCAAAGTGTTGTAAGCAAAAGGCAATAACCTTCACATACTTCCATCACCACTGCTAATAAAGAGTGAGTGTACCTACTGTGGCAGTGGAAGAAATATTGCCTTGTGCACTGCTGCTATGTATGTGCATTTGAATTGGAATAGACATAAATATACAACTTAAATTAGACTAGATTTTTTATTAGTTTTTTTATTACTATTAGGATCACTTTTAGCCCAAGGGGTGCTCTTCAAAGGTGCTTCAGAACTAATAAAAAGCAACAGTTCAAACAACAACAAGGTTGGGTGCATTCTTTAGATGCTGTCTTAAATGCTGAGACAAAAAGAAGGCAAAAGGTCTGCACATTATATGGCCAGTCACAATTATACAAATGTGTTTTAAGTCTAATGCAATCCAGTGCAACAGCTCAGCAATAATGCAAATACTAACCCTGGGCTCGGGTGTTTACTTTACTGAGTGAACGCTCTACACTTACTTGTCTGGCTCATTGTTTTTGGAATTGTTGTTGTCACGATTTTGCTCAAAAGCAAGAAAAGCAAGCAAGCAAGAAAAAAAGTTAGTTTTTTTAGTTATTTGTTTTTTTTTTAAAAAACATGAAATGAACATAAAACAATGAAAAAAATCACCATGTGGCAGTGAATATCATGAGTAGTGCTGGTGTGGGTGTAGGATGGGTGAAAAGTATGGTGTTGGATATTTTGAACAGCACAAAGAGCTCCACTTGGTCTGAAGAAAGGCGGGGAGGAGATACCAGGCTCAGGTGTCTACAGTTTTTCTGGCAGTCTGCTCCCCATCTGCTGCAGTAATCCACAAAAATAGACCATATAGATAGAAGAGACAGGCGAGTACACCACATCATTGTATTTGATTGGAATTTAATTTCAGGTATTTATGTTAGACAAAACTAAAATACTAAGAAATGCCCTTTTCATGATTCCTTATCAATAAAACCAACTGCACTTCCACTGTCTTTCACAGTTTCCTGACCGTGTTCCTCTATGGTATTTCTTTACAGAGGTTGTATGCGGCCAGCGACTACACAGACCCTGTAATTGCCCCAGATTCTGACCCCCAGCCATTTGACGCAGGCGATGGTCTGATCTGGGTGGTTGGACCAGTCCTGGCTGTGGTCTTCATCATCTGCATCGTTATCGCTATCCTCCTTTATAAAAAGTGAGTGGGATGGACTTCATAAAAATAAAATGTCAAATTTTCAGCCATGGCGCTAACTCACACTGTTGGTCACACTGGGTAAATGCCAAAGCAGCTTTGATTATGCCTCTTCAAGGATAAGATGGGCTTTATTCTAAGCTTTTCACAATATCATCAAATTCCATGAAAAGCACAGATGTCTTTCAATGTGTTTCAACCTCCCTGTTTGTGAACATTCATTCTTACTGAATATGCCAATCTTTGAAGATGTCCCACACATACATTATATATTTAGAGACTGTATTTTTTTGGCAAATAAATATTTATCAGGGACTATTTACAACAACTAGATTAATATACATTTGTTGTAGTGAGTATTTACAGCAGTCCTGCTGCTGTAAATACTCACTACAACAACAAACAACTCAAGATAAACCACAGTGCCAGTGCTCATTACTTGTTGATGATTACAACATATGATACATGTTGCAAGTGCAACCGTGTGGCGCACTGATGTGTTTTATACGGTTCACCAGCATTAAGCATACACATTCAGGTACTGTGCTTACATTCTATTTGCAGCTCCTGCTGATATTTCTTGAACCAGAATTGCTTAATGTTAAGCCTTTCTTCCACAAATGCTCAAATTTCAACAAATTCCACACCGAATTTAGAAGTTTTGTTCATTCCTCAGACAGCCTGCTGACAGTCTGACCCTGCAGTAGGCCTGTGATATCTGCTGCAAGCCTTCAAGCATTTGAATACTAATGCAAAATATTGATTTTCCTCTCTAACAATCTGTCCATTTCCTTCCCTTTTCTTCCTCTAATTATTCCTGCCCTTGCTCCTGTTTCACTGGAAGCAGCAAACCTGACAGGTAAGATTAAACCAATGTCAAGCTCTTTGTACATTTTAACCCACAGTAATTACAAGATATCAGATGCTGTACAGAGAACTTGTACAAGGCCTAAAACACCGTATCTGTTAATGCACTATTTACTTGAATCAAGCAGCCATGCTAATGATGTGTCAGTACTGAGTCTGCTTTCCTGTCCCCAGTTGTTTGCATGTGCTAATTGCTCTTTTGACTCACTGGTGTTTCAGCAGCAAACGTAAAGACTCTGAACCTGGAACCAAGAGCCTTTTGAGCAACGCCGAGATGATGGCTCATCACCCCACTGATCCTGTGGAGATGAGGCGCATCAACTTCCAGACACCCGGTATGCAGCATGTACCTACACAGGCACCTGAACAAATATTTCTTATGTTCATAATAAAAAATAGTTCTGATTGCTCATCATTTGAAAATAAAATATTCATGCAGTCAGTTTTATTCCTGGTATGAATATGCAGACAAGATTGTGAAGGTTTTCCTCCACATCACAGCCAACATGTACCTGGCAGCTTCCGGTCGTTTCTGAGATCAAAATGGCTGCTGCCCAGGTAGTACAGTCACTGCTTAGTCATGGCTGAGTCATAATGGTGTGACAAAATCTGATTATCTCCGCTCGCCCACATTCCACATGCCAAGCTGCAGAAAGTAGCATCAGTACAAACAGAAATGACAGAAATCTGTCTTATCAATCTTAAATGTTTAGAGCTCAGGATGATTTCTCAGAAGTTATGTTGTGGGTTAACAGTGATCATTTTGTAAAGGAATTAACTCTGTTCTCACCAGCATAACCAACTAAAGCCTCACTTTGAAGTAAATACACAGATTTTGCTGCTTCCCACCCCCTACCGTGCGAGATCTAACAGCACAGCTGCTTCGGTCGAGGCAGCAGGCCAATGAGGCTTCGCTTTCACTTCTTCCCATTCAGTTAGCACCATCCAAATAACACATGACCTGAAGGAATTTAATCACTGTGCTCGCTGTATTTTCATGGTTGCAATTTATAGAAGCATTTCGAGGTCCTTGTTGAAAAGGTGGCAAGATGTGTCACCACACAGAAAGGTTACCTGCCAGGATATAAAAGGTCAAATGAGACAGATTTTTATTTAATCAATAGATAAAGGTCTGAAGTCTTATTTTTTCATGTTCCTGGGAAGCAAAGAACCCCCCCCAACACACACGGAATAAAGCACTTAAGCGCTTCTCTTTCATCATGAGAATTTTTTTTCATGCTCATGTGGCAGCAACCTTGAAGCTCACTCCTCGCCCACTTCTTCTCCCCTGAGATTTGTGCTTTTGAGTTGCTCGGCACCACTGAAATTTGTTTCCAACAAAGCTGGCTGATGCTATCTGAGGTCATTCTGGTGCCGACTTGAGCGTTTTGTTGTGCTTACCTGTGGGTGCTGCAGCACCTGTCTTTTGAGAAAAATCACCGCTGATGTGAGCCCGCGTTTGATAGCTGTAGCAGCACAGTGCCTTAAATGCTTTTCATAGTGCATCGGCGCCCATTATAAATCACAAAACATCGAGAATGCATTCTGAATTTGGCATCATGGAATCTGTTTATTGCACACACAGTTGTGTTAGTTTGATTTATTGTTGTAGCCATTTGCCTTTTGAAAGGAGAATGGATTGCTATAGCTTCTGTAAAGAAACGACTGTACAAGCCAGAGGTTGCTTCCTTTCTGTGTGTGTGTGTGTGTGTGTCTGTGCAGCCCTCCTAATTAGTGTTCTGTCTGTGTTTGTTTTCTCTGAGTCGCTGCTCCTCTGATCACAGAGAAAGCAATTTATCAAAGAAAAACAATTTACAAACAAACAAACCTCGCCTCACTTTGTCCGCGCACATGGATCAAAATTGATTTTCTGCCTCAGCGTGTTCCTTAATGATATGTGATGTTGTCTGATTGTATAATTATCGTCACATCTTTGCATATGAGTGATGTCGAGCGGCAGTAATTTAGGTCATTCAGCTGAAGTCTGCCTCACCTCTGACCCTTATTGTAACGCAGGAATGATGAGCCATCCTCCCATCCCCATCAGTGAGCTGGCTGAGCACATAGAGCTGCTGAAAGCTAACGACAACCTGAGGCTCTCCCAGGAGTACGAGGTGAGAAATACGTTATCATTCCATATAAATAAATAGATAACATCCTATTATTTAGAGATGTTAAGCCTCCATAAAGCAAGTCTTATTTAACATTTGTTTACCAGTGTGCAGGCTGTGTTCATGATTTATTCAGCAGTGCAATTTATTGCTGTAACTTGTCTATATTACACAGCACTCTCTTTCCATTATCCTCAAATGCACTACTAAATATACCACACACACACTATTAATACGTGTATTTGTTGCTCCTTCCCAGTCAATCGACCCGAGTCAGCAGTTCACCTGGGAACACTCCAACCTGGAGGTTAACAAGCCCAAAAACCGCTACGCTAACGTCATAGCGTACGACCACACCAGAGTGATCTTGTCTCCCATAGAAGGTGAGGATTAGCTGGAGATACGTGTCAATTAAAGAAGATGTAAAGAGGTTCTAATGGAAGAGGGGGGACGTGTTTGAGTTCACGTGGTGAGCGCAAAGAGGTGGGGTGTTGGGGGTAGAGCTGCACAATAGATGAAATCTGAATTTGCAAACAGGGCTGAAGACCGACTGTGTGCAGTGGCATGAGACTGACAAACAGCGCGAGTGCATTCAAGTGCAGCCTGCCCTCCTCCAGAACAAGAAGGAGGGGAATGGTTTTGATCTGGAGCTCATGAATTTACACCGACAGAATCTTGTTTGTTTGTTGTCGTCCACTAGTCATCCAGCAGCCCGTCTGCTGGAAGCCACGGCTGCCAGAAACAAACAGTTCGTTAGGCTGTCATACACGGAGGTTAATTTACTGTGCCACTTATGCAGATTGCAGTTTAGCAAGCGACTCAGAAGTGTCTCGTTTGCAGGTATCCTGGGAAGCGATTACATCAACGCCAACTACATTGATGGCTACAGGAAGCAGAATGCCTACATCGCTACCCAGGGGCCGCTGGCAGAGACGTTCGGGGACTTCTGGAGGATGGTGTGGGAGCAACGGGCCGCCTCTATCGTCATGATGACACGCCTGGAGGAGAAGTCACGGGTAGGAAAACAAGTCCTCACCCACTGACCCATATCCACAATTTCCATTATCCAGAGTACTGTTACATACTCATGTGCCATCTGTCTTACCTACGATTTATAGTTTACTTGACTTTGTGGTTAGGAAGTTTAATTAAACTCAAAAAGAATGTTGTTTTAATCTGAAAACTGCAGTAACAATGAGACTAATGCATGATCCTCGCAGATAAAGTGTGATCAGTACTGGCCGAGTCGTGGCACAGAGACATACGGGATGATCCAGGTCACGCTGCTGGACACAATGGAGCTGGCCACTTTCTGCGTTCGCACCTTCTCCCTGCATAAGGTAAATGACTTCACTCCTGTTCCATCTGTATCCCCCTCGACTCACTTCTCTGCCCTTACCTCTATTAAGTTTACTGCCATATCCACCGAGAACAGCTTTGATCTCTTGAGCTTACAGTTTGGAACCAGGAGCAACTGGAGTAATCATGAACAAGCAGCGCATGTGGACACACAGAGGATAATAGATTAGTCTGGGCTTCATGGAGTGTTCAAACCAGGCCAGCCTCCCTGTGTCAGGCACTGAGATTTGATCACTGTTGGAGGCAGAGCAGTTTCTTGTAGCACAGGGCTAATCTAGGACCGTCAGACTGGCGTGTCTCTCTCTGGCCTACTTACAAACAGAAACTAGGCCAACTGTAGCTTCCAAGTGCAGCTCCGCCTCTCTAAATTTTTATTGATGTGTTGTGAAACATCACATTAGAAAAATGTCATTCAAAAGAGAGTAATGCAACAAAAATACAAAAAAAATAGTCTTATGTCTTTCTGTTTTACAAACAGGCACAATGTTATAATATTTGGGATATATTCAGGATTTTTTTTTTTTTTGTCGTGCATTTTCTTGAATGACTTAAAAAATTTCCTAAATATACTGTATGACCAAAGTTTGTCAGGAAAACACAGTAATAATAAGGGCCTGAGCACCAAATTGTCTTTTTCTTTCTTTTCTTTTTTAATGTGATTTTTAATTTAATTTTATATATAAAGTTTAACTTTGTTTAGAATAACAATTAATAGATATAAGAGACTTCAGACTTTATAATCAAAGAAAATAAACCAGAATAGGAAGAAGATACTCAAAGCAGAAAACACCAAACAATGAAAAAGGGAATAATAACAGGTTGAATAGTGCACACATTTATGCACAGTGAAAACTCTCGTAAATACCGATGCACTGTTGTTTTTGACTTTACTAAGATTTAGTTCTTTCAACTTGAATTTTCTTGTTCACCTAATTACAATATTCCTGTGAGGTTAGAAGTAAAATTTTTGGGTTTGGCACAAATTTTTTACACAAGACACCCTTTGTGATGCGACCCTCCCATTTATCATGGCTTGGGACTGACAGTGGCGGTACACTAGCTTGTGAGCTGGGGGACCTTTCGTGCGTTAGGCAAACCTTACAAGGATATTTATGTTGTTATAATTGTATCTAAGGAATTCTGAATAAATAAACACAAGCTAGTGTACTACCCCTGCTGGTCCCAAGCCTGGATAACCTGGAGGGTTTTATCTGGTGTAAAAATCTGTGCTAAACCAAATATGCAGATCGATCTACTGTCGGAATTAAGGGAGCAGCTGAAAATTGTAAAGGCAAAGTTTTATGTTACTGATGCTGCAATTTTTTTAGTTTACTCAACAAGAATTTGTGTTTTTTGAAGGCAGAAATAGATACCTTTCAAGCTAGAATTTTGCTGTTAACCTCACAGGAATATTGTAATTAAGTGAAGAAGAAAATTCAAGTTGCCAGAACTAAATCTTAGTAAAGTCAACATTAACAGTCACAAGCGGGGAAAACTTGAATCATGTTAAAGTGATATTTTGAGTTTTATCAGCTTTTTTTTTCACAGTGTGCACAAACATACATGTATTCACATCCAAGTTTATATACTAATTATAGTAATTTTCCCATTATTTAAAATCCAGATTTTCCTAAAGACAGTTTCCATATTTCTTATTTAGTTCATGAATTGTACTTTTTATATCATACTTTTCAATTTTATTAAAACTTTTTAAAACTTTTTTAAGACTATTTTTTTCCACCCTTTTGTTATTTGCTTCAGTCTGAATACATTTTTTTCATCTTGAGGCCAGTGGTCAGTTTTTTATGTTGATGAATTGTCTTACTTTTGCCACAGTTCCTCCAACATTAAGAATTTTAATTTCTTTTAGAGGGAATTTCTGAGATCAAGTTTTAGCTAATGTTTATTTTTAAAGCAAATACCCACCAAAATAAAGAATTGAATCTTATCAAATGCCTGTTTACGTCTTTACTTCATTCTAATTCTACTTCCTATTACGTCTTTATTATACTCAATAGTTTCATGTGTGTACGCACCTTGCTCAATGTGTTTCCACTTTTTATAATACATTTCTAAAGAGGGTTAATATTCTGTCTGTCTTTTATTTATTTGCTTTTTGAATGTTTTTCTTGCAAGTATTTATAAAACTGAAGAAGTCTAACTTAATCCCCCTTATAGCCACTGAGTTAAAGACATTATCTCTTGTATTTAGTTTAAATTCTGTATCCCCTGAGATTTCCCTCATATAAATCTTTTCATCTTTGTTTTCTGCATTACTCTGCAAATCCTTCTCCATGTCTTAACTGTGTTAGTGACACAATCATTTTATTTCCATACAATATTATTGAACCCATTTATTGCACTAAATCCTAAACTCAAGTTGGTAGGTTTTGGAACACAAACGTTCAATGATATATGTAATCTTTTCAAAGATGGGTCTTTTGGTACCTGATCTATTCCTTATCATTCACTGCTGATAAACCTTATACATGTAGGTGCATAGGCAGTTGTGGCTTCAGTGACACTACAGTCAGTTTTTCTCACCCGTTTCTCATGTCAGAGCGGAAGCAGCGAGAGGAGAGAGGTGCGTCAGTTCCAGTTCACAGCCTGGCCCGATCACGGTGTGCCAGAGTACCCCACGCCCTTCCTCAACTTCCTCCGCAGGGTCAAAGCCTGCAACCCCCCTGATGCCGGACCCATCATTGCTCACTGCAGGTATGCCCACACCCCACTTTAGTTTATCTTGGAGACAAATAGGATCGGTGCTGCTTTCATCATGATTATGAAGCTTCAGTGAGGGAACGGTTAACTTAGAAAAAGGCTTTAGAAAGGGGCCGATTTGCTAGCCTGATTCCATCTGAAGGTAACAAAATCTGACCCTTGTGAAGCTCACTAAATTACACAGTTGTTTGATCTGTACAAAAACTGAACAGACTGAAAATTGTGTTTTCACTGGTTGGTTATGTCGGGGACTGTTTCTTGGCTGAGTACAGAAAATTCCTCAATTCTCCAGTGGTCACCAGAAATAGGGTGAGAAGACTCCATGCTGTCACTGCACCAAGATGTTGTCTGCCATGTATCTCCTAGAAAACTACAATTTATCATTTTTACACTTTACTTTTTCAACATATTAAATAGAAAATGTGTTGAACTTAGTTTAAAACGGCTGTTCAGCTGATTTTTTTCATTTTCAATTTCCCGTCTTTGGGCTAAGCTAGTTTATCATTTGACCTGATCTTCAGAAAAGTTTAATTCTTGGCAAGAACTGGAATAAGTCTGCTTAACAAAAAAAAAAAAAAAAAAATCCTATAAAAAAAAAAAAAAAAAAGCAAATATTTCCC
>VUQI01025425.1:0-21629 GCA_015106735.1 Paratilapia polleni | reverse complement strand
AGTACCATTTTATACCAATAAGCACTTTGCTCTCAGACTGCAGGCTTACTTGTGGTTCCTAGGCTATTTAAAAGTAGAATGGGAGGCAGAGCCTTCAGCTTTCAGGCCCCTCTCCTGTGGAACCAGCTCCCAGTTTGGATTCGGGAGACAGACACCCTCTCTACTTTTAAGATTAGGCTTAAAACTTTCCTTTTTGATAGAGTTTATAGTTAGGGCTGGATCAGGTAACCCTGAACCATCCCTTAGTTATGCTGCAATAGGCCTAGGCTGCTGGGGACTTCCCATGATGCACTGAGCACTTCCTCTTCATCACTTCCTTTCACTCTCCATGTGTTTTATACACCATTTTATACATTTAATCATTAGCTATTATTAACCCTGTCTCTCTCCCATAGGTGTGCCTTTTTGTCCTGTCTCCCTCTGCTCTCTTCTGTTTCCCCCCATCCCCACGGCAGATGGCTGCCCCTCCCTGAGCCTGGTTCTGCCGGAGGTTTCTTCCTGTTAAAAGGGAGTTTTTCCTTCCCACTGTTGCCAAGTGCTTGCTCATAGGGGGTCGTCTGATTGTTGGGGTTTTCTGTCTTTTCTGTCTAATATTGTAGGGTCTTTACCCTAAAATATAAAGCGCCTTGAGGCGACTGTTGTTGTGATTTGGCGCTGTACAAATAAAATTGAATTGAATTGAATTAACCTTAAATGGATCACTGGTCACCTGATGGCCACAAAGAGGAAATATTCCACTTCTTTTACATTCTGTTATTATTTATACATACAGTCTTTGTCTTGTTAGAGTGTATATAGAGTGTAATCGTTGGATAATAACAATAATTATTACTATTGTCATGGTGCCATTTAAAATAAAATATACTTCATTTATCCCAAAAGCTTCCTTTTTTAAATTTGTTTTTGTTGCTGCGTGCAGGTTCTTGTTCAGATAAAAAAAAAATAAAAAAAACATATCTACAAATGCACCTTGCAGCTCGTAGTTTCACCAGCTTTCATACTTTGAGGTTTTATCTTCATCTTATTTTTCTTATTTTGTGATGACCTGATTAGGGCTGATACGTCTATCAGTCCAAACCACACAGACATTCAGTTTACTGAAATAAAACAAAGTCAGGCAGCCGATCTTCACACCAGGAAAGGAGAAGAAAATCTTCAGATCAGCTTCTTTTTTTAACAAAATTGTGTCACTATCCCCGATTTCTGAGCTCATTCAGACACAGTGAGTGTTGCATGTTCCTGCAGGATGAGGAACTCTCTGAGGACGGTTTGTGTTTCCTACCTGAGCGGCTGGACTGCAGCACCTGCAGGGCCCGAGCCAGCTCCTTGAAGCCCTCCAGGTTTTTATCATTCTGACTGTACAGAAGGATCTTCTTGGCGTCCGAAAACAGGCGAGAAATTCTGCAAAATGAAACCAACGTGTTTCTGTGAAGCAGCAAACAAGAGATGAAGAAGCTCAAGCACACAAACACTGCAGTTAACTGAAGCGTGCTCGCTTACAGTGAAAACAATGAACAGGTTAAAATGACAATTTCTTTTTGAGATTCTGACTGGGGGTTGAAAGAGTGGGCTGGACAACAGTTAAGTGTTAGTTTGTTTGCAAACAGTGATTAATTGGACTCAAAGAAATGATGCCCAAAAGCAGCTGAAATGTCCTTTAAAAGTAAAGCGATGAAAGTAATAGACACAGCATTAGATCTACTTAAGCCCTGTAAGAAGTTCAAGAGTCGACAGACAAAAGAAGTGGAACAGTTATTTTAATTGTACACGATGAGAGCAGTTAAAGCTGAAGAGAAAGTGTAAGTGTAAATGGTAAATGGACTGGTACTTATATAGCGCTTTTCTACTCAGTTTCTGTGTACTCAAAGCGCTTTACACTACAGGCCACATTCACCCAGTCACACATACATTCATACAGCACTTTTATCTACACTTAAGTGCTTACTAACATTCACACACACTCACACTCCGATGAATGCATCGGGAGCAACGTGGGGTTCAGTATCTTGCCCAAGGATACTTCGGCATGCAGACTAGGGGAGCCAGGAATCGAACCACTGACCTTCCGATTAGTAGACGACTCGCTCTACCTCCTGAGCCACAGCCGCCCACAAGTGTGTGTGGCGTAAACAGAAATGGAAAGGGTCTGGGGTGGCAGTTCATGTGTAAGAAGTGAGATGGTGTCCGTTTAAATATGAGATGTGAAATCAGCTGAAAATCATTGAGATTTAATTCAGTTTCAAGATTAAACCCTACAGGAAGCTGAAGTGTCAGTTTATAACAAGTAAAAGAATAGGAAATGTCAGTGGATTACCAATTAATGGAACAACCGAGGTGTAAGAGATGAAAGTGGAAGAGCTGAAATACGATGATGATAGTTCAAAGTATTTTATATTTTAGGTTGAAGCCATAAAAGTAGTTGAGGTGTCAGTTTATGTGTTAAAACTTCTGAAAGTAGATGAAAGTAGATATAAAAAACCCCAAAACAAACCAGCATTAAATTTAATAAGCAAACGATGAGATTTAAGATTTCCATTGAACGGTCTAAGACCTCAGCCACACAGGCCTAGAGACTGGTCAGAGATCCCCTGGCAACCACCGGTCGCTAGGGAAAAATGTGTATTCACTGACCGGTTGGTGAGTAGTTGCTGGATGCTGCTGGATGAAATCCATCACAAAGAGGGTGCTGCACCAAAAACCTTTGCTTTGGTTGCTAACAGATTGCTGCGGTTGCCCGCAGTTTGCATGGAAGATGCAGATTTCTCTGCAAACACTCACTAACCAACCACTGAGCAGTAGTGAAACCTGAGAAAGTGCGACACAAACCGGAAACGGAGAATGTTCCCCTACAAAGTAAAAGTGGTGCCTTAGCGCCAAAACCAACACATTTCAAAAGGTGCAGCTTTTACTTTGAAAGCGAATAGTTTCCATTTCCGGTTTGTGTTGCACTCTTCACAGTTTCATTACTGCTTAGGAAGTAGTTGGCGTCTTCCACACAAACTACGGGCAACCACAGCAACCTGCTAGTGACCAAAGCAATTGCAAGGAGGTTTTCGGTGCAGCACCAACTACCTCTTTGTGACCAATTTCACCTGCCTGCAACCTCCAGCAACTACTCGCCAACTGGTTGGGGAATACTCACATTTCCCTAGCGACCGATGGTTGCCAGGCAAGTAACAGAGTAAAGCAACTGAAGTGTCAGTTCAGGTGAACATTAAAGTGAAAGAGCTGAAGCTATTTGAAATCAGCTAATGCATAATTGTTCGAATTTCTATTTTAGGTTTAAGCAAGTGAGTTGTTAGTTTCTATGCAAACATTTAAAGCAGCTGAACTGTCAGCATTAGTTAGAGGTGAAATGTAACTTAACGAAACTCAAATATGTCTGTTATTGTGTAAGAGATGGGGAAACTTAAACTGTCTTAATAAACAGTAAGAAATAAAAGCAACTGATGTGCCAGCTGGAGCGTAATCACTGAAAGCATGTTTAAGCCCTGCAGACAGTTTTTAGTGTAACAACTGAACAGTGAGCGGATCAGTAAGAATTCAGTCGATATCTAAACACTTAAACTGATATTTAAAGAACAGCAAATGAAAGCATGTGACGTGTTATCAGAATAAAAATAATTTTACTTAAAAACATCTGGCTCTATATGAACACTGAAGGGTCAGCTGATTTCTTTTTTTTTTTTTTTAAAGGACTCACATGGAGTCATTGAAGTTGCCTACGATGCCCGGAGACTCGCCCGGCGTCGGGTGTCTGAAGCAGGGGTTGTTGGCGTTGCAAAGGATTCCCTGAAGCCAGGGCAGTGTGCCGGCCGATGGCATCGCCTTGTTGGGAAAATGACCTGCGGATAGGAAAACAAAGCAGAAAGTGACAAGGAAGTCAGACGAGCTTTCACCGTAAAAGCATCATCAACATGACATGAAAAAAATCTGACCAGCTCAGCATTTTAGAAATGATTTAATGTGGAAGGCTGATTGTTTAAATCTGGAAATACAGCTCCAAACAGGCTCAGGCTAAAGACTCATGGGAGATGTAGTTTCTGCATGCACAGCAGATTTAAAAATCATGAAGAGGATCATAAAAAGTGCTTTATTGCCTTCCAGCTGTCTACACACATCTGTGCACTGTAAGATAAACAAAGTAAAGTCCGTATGTTTACCTCTGTCTGCAAGTTGTAGCTTATAAAGCTTATAAAGTCCTGTGAGTCACACATGTGGTTTTGCACTGGTACATGCTGCGGTTTGTGGACAGCACGTGTTTGTATGCACCAGCAGCAGAACAGCAGCCTTTGTCAGATGTAATCTGAAAGATGTTCAGGACATTTCTTTATCTTCCTACTGTGTTGGAACACACGTTCCCCCGGACTCAGTGCAGCTAGATAAACTGTGATTGGTTTATTATCGCCTGCAGTGCAGCATCAGCTGCACCCGCTGCAGGTTGGAGCCGAGGGCAGAGGCAGGCATTGGTTCACCTCAGAGCAATGACCTTTACCCCCTCCTTTCTTCGAGCTTCACCGTGTCAGCTGTACACGCAGAGAAGACGCTGCTATCAGGGAACCTTTAAGACTGCCAACTGGCCTCTTTTTAATCAAAACACAGATAAGATAAAAAGAGTGCAGATTCCCTTCCCTCGGCAGGAGAATGAAGCCCACACAGGTGGAAGAACAGCTTCAGGATGAGCTCAGGACGAGAGGGCTGAAAAATTGCCACAAACTACAGATCAAAATACAAGGGTCTACTTGTTGAACTGGGTCTAAAAAGACACACCGAAGGTTAAACAAGTTAATTGATAATGAACATAAAATATGTTCATAACTGATTAATAGCTTGAGTGAAAGATTCAGCTGCTCAGACCTCCTCCTTGTGAGTGTCAGGTTCAGATTTACATCACAGGAAATGAAGTCTCTTTGGCTTCTGGACAAAACAAGACGTCAGACGCATTGTCGTTTTATAATCACAGACTTATTTAAAAACAAGGAACTTTATGATGCATTTAGGGAAGACTTTTTTTCTTTTTTGTTGAAATACCTACATCGTTACTCTCAGTCTTTCACTGCAAGGAGCCCATGCCATGCTCATTAGTGGATCTGTAGAGGCCCCGTTAATGCTGAACAATATATATGGGTTTTCTGGAGCAACACATGCTGCCATCCAGATGACGTGTTTTTTCAGGGACCGCCTTGCTTAATTCAGCAAGACGATGCTAAACCACATCCTGCTCGTATTGCAACAGCATGGCTGCGTAACAAGACTCTGGGTGGTAAAATATCCTCCCTGCAGTCCAGATCTTTCACCCACTGAAAACATTTGGAACTTTATGAAACCAAGAATATGACAAAAGAGGCCCTGAACTCTTGAGCAGCTGAAATTTGGGCTTTAAAACCACAGAATTGGTCTTTACTTTGATTCTAAATAGCATCTAAACCTTTCTGAAAACAGGGTCAAGTAAGATGTCAGTAAATAAAAATGCTGAGTAGCCCTAAAAAAGTGCTATAGATAAAACAAGTCCTTAAAAGATGACTGAGGACTGCCCTCATGTAGCCGACTCAGGTTCATTAAAGATGTTGTTCACAGTCTACTACGTTTTAAATCAAAGTTAATATTAATTTTATCCTGTTGAAGCAACTCAATCAGGACGATTTCATGACATTGAGGCAGCTTCACAGCTTCACAGCTAAAAGTCAAGTCCATCATATTTCTGATGTGTTTTTAGCTGTCATGAACAATCAGCTGAAAGAAAAGTGGGATTTACATCTGAAAGCAGCTCAGCAGCTCTGAACGTTTGCCATGAAAACAAACAGAAAACTTTCCACAGAGCACAGATGATGAACTGTTTGGAGCACTTTTGTCAAGTCAAGTTGCTTTCATTTGTACAGCACGTTTGGCACGTTTTGTTGACCGAAAGCGGTTTCCAGTCCACGCAGGATTAACGATTATAAGTTTCATCTGACCTGAGCATGTTCACAGTTACGCTGCTGTGTAAAACTGGATCTTAAAGGATCAAGTGAGACAGCACTCCAGCTCGTCTCTGATCCTCAGGAACTTTCTCTGAGCGCCTTACAGTCCTGAGTGGCGAGTTTCAACATGACCCCGCAGCTCACATGCTGCGTGAATCACTGCACAAATATTCCCATACAGCAGCAGAACTGAAAGCACTCTCCGAGTGCTGAGAGCTTCTGCTTTCAGAGAGAAAGAGGAAGACGAGCGGCTTCCTGCTCCCTCTTCATCTCCTGAAGTCTGTGTTAGGCCCGTTAGGCGCTCCGTCCTCCTCTGAGATAACCGGAGAGGAATGTAACGGTTTCCTTTTGTTTCCTGTCAGTCAGGTTTCATTCATCCAGTTTAAAAACATCGCCTGAAGCTTCTGGTTCTTCATCCAGCTGCTGCCAGAGGATTAACTTCTTATTCCCTCAGCTGTTTTAGCTTTTAGCATTTTACATCCTCTTTGGCTTGGTTTGTGCAGATGTAGTTTAGACTTTAAAAGTTTTACTGTGTCATTTTAAGGAAATACTTCCTGAGCTTCAACAGAACAAGATGAAAAGATGGGAACCAATCACGTCTGTGAGCAAAGATGAAGACAACCATCTCCCTCTCACACATTAGAGCACAGGTATCCTGCATGCAGCCTGCCCACTGGATGGCTCTGCAAAGTGTGAAAACTGCAGTGAATTTTTGTTATTAATTAATTAATTGTGCCAAGTTTTCAGTAAAATGCACCGATACTCCTGGTGTGGTGATGCCAGCTTTACTACACAAATGTGAAAATGGGAATTTGAAAGTATTTCTTGATCTCGACAAGTTG
This sequence comes from Paratilapia polleni, assembly GCA_015106735.1. NCBI lineage: Eukaryota > Metazoa > Chordata > Actinopteri > Cichliformes > Cichlidae > Paratilapia > Paratilapia polleni. Next base: position 14,827 of record VUQI01025425.1, on the reverse strand, counting down.
CTTGAATCATAAAATGGGAAAATACCTTTGTTGTAATGATTTTATGCCTTTCCACAGTGGTCTGTAAAAAATGATTCGCCTCTAAGGACAGCAGACTCGATTAATGTGGAAAAAACTATATTTTAGAAAATCCGCTGATTTTCCTTAAACAATCTCAGGTTGTTCTTCATTTGTTTTTTTAACCCAATCACTCATTAAAAGAGAAAAATAACTTAACAATAAATAAAACTTTTTGATGTTTGGCAAATCTTTAAGGGAGTGGGGTAAGGGGTGTCTTTCACTCATGGTTTCACCTTTTTAAAATCTTAACTTTGGCTCATGTGAACATTTTTCAAATGCACTTATTTACACTTGATGTTACAATTTTGGATGTTTTTACCCTGTGAGCTTTAAGTCATCATCAGTAATGACCCTATCCCTAACCCTCTGCTATCAGAATATGTATTTTTTGTTCTTTAAAAATTATTCTCCAAAGTCTTGGCAATCAGGGGACCATGAAAACAATCATTCCAACTGACACACAACAAAAAGTACTTGCATTTTTCTCCAGAAAGACCTTTTTGCCTTGCTGTAAAGGTTAGGGTTAAGGGCTGGGGTCATCCCAGCTGATGACTTATATCACAGGGTTTATACAGGTTATTCTAGTCACTTAAAATCAAACTGGGCTGTATGTGACACCTGCATTAGAGGGTGAATTCATCCCTCTCACCGTTGTTCACTTCAGCGCATTCACAGCTGCAGAAGAGGTTAACTGATCAGCTGATCAGAAGAACATGAACCAGTCAATTGTTGCAGTGAGCCCAGTGTTTTTGAAGTTTGGACTGTTGGTCAGAGGACGTCAGCTTGTGCTGAGCGGACATTTCTCACCGATTATTCAGGAAAACAAAAAGCATGTAGATCAGTACTGAAAGCAAACAGAAACACATCGGTGAGAACAGCTCAGATTATCCAACGGCCGATGAATAAAACCTCTTCATGATGTCAGCTCTGACACAGCCACCACACAGATGTTCAGGACTGGTTTTCTATGAGCCATATTCAGTTAAACACTGATTAAAAAAACAAAAGTTAGCTGCCATCACTTAAACATCTTCACAGCGCTCACTGAGTGAGAAGGACCGACATCACACAACCTGGTCACCAGTTTAAAGTGGACGTTTTCTGCTGACTTCCAGTATTTTTATTCTTGGACACTCCTAGAGCAGCTTTGCATGATTCACAGTTCAAAATATTCCTTCTTTATCTCATACTGGGCTGTGGTGCTGCCCCTCAGTCCATCCACTGTCCTTTAAGCCAACTTTCTTCTGATTTGCTGCCCCTCACAAACAGCTTGAACAACAGGTGGGTGGGGCTTCTGTCTGTGTGCCTGAGATGACCATATAAGGATCTCTGTAACTAAGTGAATATTGTGCTTTTATAAAACTAAACTACATTCAACACAACCAGCCTGGAGGAAGGTTTGGTGCACAAGTTTAAATAAAACTAAAAAAAATACAAAACTAGACCGACTCTGTTGACGTTAGCTGCATTAATGTCTGAGTTTTTTAAAACAAATGCGCCATTTCAGCATGGCGCAATTGTATTTTCCTCTGTAGTTCAGTCCTGCTTCTTACACCTTTAATTAAACAATTAAATCCTTTCCATGTGGAAATAACATGGAAGATGTTTTCCTGCTTTCTCTCTCTGTAAGATCACTATAACTTCCTGTTTGAGTCACCTCCACCTGTCCTAGCTTCTCCACATTTCTGGGGCTCTTTGCAGGCCGATGAAAACAAAATCAAATCAAACTGCTGACGCTGCTGGTTATTTGCCCAACACAGAAGTCTGTGTTGACATGGAAAAAGAAGAAGCTGAACTAAAGTTTAACTCTTTTGTGCAGTTAAGCACTCCTATCAGTACTTAACTGATCGTCGATGGAGCTCGGCGACCTTCGCGAGGTCCGATAATGAGCCATAAAGAGCCATAAATGCCTGATAAACAACACGAGGAGCTTCATTCAACACACAGACCTTTAATTTGAAATCCTGCAGTAGTAAGCAATACTGCACTTCCTCCTCCTTCCAGGACCATTATCAAATCAATAACCTCCGATAATCAGGAATCAATCAGCGTCAAACTGATATGAGATGTTCCAAGGGTCTGAGGAGAGATGATAACCGGGATAAGGTACAGCATGTACCTGGCTGCCTCTGGACCCTCCTGCAACACCTGGAAAAAAAAATTGCAGGAGGACTCCAGCTCGACTACGTCAAAACTCTGTGGACAGAAAACCGGACCACAACACCTGAGACACAGCGAGCATTTATGTGTATTTTTTGTTCCTCTCTAGATTCAGTCAGTAATGGCTCCAAGGATCCACCACACCAGAGACCAGCAGGTCCGGGAGAGATGGTCCATGTCTACAGGGTCAATCCCCTACTTCACACTCATCGTCTGTGTAGGGAGCCGCGCATTGTGGCGTTTTGCAGGTTTTCCGTCAATGTATAACAAGCCTGGGTCTGAGCTGACCCCCCGCAAGGGTTGTGCAATCTTCCCCATAACCCGATTGCCCCCCCATGTGATCGCCAGTAACCGGCACCATCACTGCCAAAACGAGGCAGGGCGATGGGGTTAATGTGCACCTGTTAAGGTAGCACTATCCGCCTTCCATGATGCATACTGTGAGGCCCAAACATAAAAATAAAAAAAAAACAGAACACGGAGGGCACTTTATTTCCCACTTCTAGCATAAAGATAAAGAACATAGTTTATACCAGCGAGAGAGCCTCATTCACATAAAATAATGAATGATTCAGCCCACTGTAATCAGTGGATGTAAGTGGACGACAATCAGCTGAACATCAGCCTGGCTCTTTTTTTACTCTTTTTCTTTATAGCTCTATTAGCTCATTCAGTCTGTTTTTATATCTACACACAACTCAGTCTTTCACCAACACCCACACACACACACACACACACACACACACACACACACACGTGCTCAGTGAAACATAAAGATGAGGAGAAGCGATAAACTACAGTCTCTGCAACACTGCACTCCAATTTAAAAATCAAACCAACAGACAGAACCACCCGCCTTCTCCTTCTGTTTTCTCTCCTTTAGTGATCACTGAAGCCGCTCCCCACACAAGCATTCATTTCTAAGAGGGCAGAGCTCTGGGCATGAACACACAAGTCTGTGTGTCAGTTATATGCAGAGTAATAATAATACATTAATGGGACAACAAGATTAAAAAAAAAAAGCCTTCATTCATAAGCTACTCTGACTATAGCTGACCCCTGAGATCATCATCCATCAGCACAGCCCTACCCACGCTTATGCACCAGGGATTTATATTACGGTGGAGCAATGGTTAGCATGGTGACCTCACACCAAGAAGGTCCTGGGTTCAAACTTCATTGTCGACTGGGGCCTTCCTGTGTGGGCTCTCTCACTCTGACTTCCTCCCACAGTCCAAACACATGCATCTTATGTTGACTGGTGATTCTAAATTGGCTGCAGAGCACATATGCACCACCAAAGTGGTGCTGGTCCAGTTTTTATCCAGTTCTGTTTTGGTTCCTTTTGAGAACCAAGTGTTTCTATCAGAAGTTGGGGTCATTTCTGCTAGAAGAAAAAGCATGAAGGAGAGGATCTGTGGGCTGCATCTGGGTGAATTTCTTGCAGAAGCCCCTCCCATATTCACTGACGCCAACCGAGTGGAAAACTCCAGAGCTGAAAAATGAAGCCAGTGCTTAACTGCCAAAAACTACAGTTCCTCTATTCCCCAGTTGAGGCCAGCTCCAGTTCTAGTTTGGTGATGGGCACCACATCAAGTGAAAAGAGGTAACAGAGATGCAGGTAGAGGTAGAGACCACCCTGCTCGCAGACTTGTGCTTCCAGCCTGACACTGAGTCCGTCAGGTCACTTTTGGCATCCGTCCCAGTGCCCGTGGACAACAGTGATGAGCCTAAACTGCCACTGTTTAGGCTTCACTCCTTAATCTGGGAGAAGATTTGTCTCCCAGATAAAGAAGACGCAATACTGCAGCCTGAGAGGATGAGGAGCTGGATGCTTCATCATTTAAGGTAAACTATAAAACAGGGGCAGCTGTTGCCAATTGTTTCTCCATCAACACACCGATCGACTGATTGATTGCCTCAGGCTCTGAACCAGAGCGCCCACATGTCAACATTTAAATAAGTTTTCAACTCACACTCATGCTGCTCGTAGGGAGGGTAGTTCAGCCGCACGGAGATGAGGATGAAGAAGATGAAGAGCGGCCAGACGATCTCCGCCAGGAGCTGGAGCTGAAACACACATTAAAACACACACACACACACACATTAACACAAGATGCAGCTAGATACGAGAAACCATTAAACACACACACAAAGAAACAGAGGCAGGGAGTGCGTGTGTGTGCGTGTGGTCTAAAAGCCTCCTGATTGGCTCCTTTAAAGTGTCTGACCGCAGCAGGAAGGACATTCATGTGTTTATTATTAGAAGTTATTCAATTAGTCGCTGATCAATTGGCCACAAAGAGCAGAACACGGAGCCTGAACCAGGTTACTGATCAGGGTTCAAATGAAAAAACACCACAGAGGTGATCTTTAACTTCCATCACACTGACTGCTGATCGCTTCAAAAACAAAACAAAAACCAATACAAAACAAGTCAGACAGGTGGAGACACTGACCAAACCACGGCTGAACCTTCATGTAACACAAACTGAACCACTTACATTCAACTTCACCTCAGAAGTTTGAATTATTTGAGCTTCAAATCAGAGAAAATTCAATATCTGAAATCCTCATTGAGAATTTAAACTCCTGACAGAGATGGAGGGACGCTCAGAGAGAGAAGAAATATGAGATTTCTCAGAATGTGAAAGGTTTTAAGACATCATAAAAGATGACATTTTTAACTCCATTTAATGTTTTCTGTCAATTTAAATTGAAAAAAGTGTAAACATAAAAATGTAAAAAATAAAATAACGTTTTAGTTCCAGCTCCTCACATGAAGCTTTGCAGAAGGCATTAAACGGTGTCAGTTTTTAACATAGGTTTTTCTCCATTACCAGACATTTTATAAACCAATCGACTCATTGATTAATCCAGAAACTGATTGGCTAAATAATGATTAATATAAACTGCTAAATAAAGTGTTGTTTCTGTGAGGACAGGAGGGTAAAAGCTGAAAAAAATGTTCATATAAAAAGTCATTAAATCCACAGTTTCAGTTTTCTTCAGCCTTCTGTACAAATCCAACAAATACTTTTCATTCACTTCAATATTTTTAATTTTTTTTTAAAGCTTTAAACTCTGTTATGTTATGAGCCAAAAGACTGATTAATGAATCCAGACGTGTGATGCTGAAGAAGGTGCAGCTTCTTTAAGGACAGGAGGGAACAAGCTGATAAAAGCAACCTAATCCACAATTCGTTCCACAGTTTTCTTCAGCTCAGAAATATTTTTCCTTCAGTCAATCCATTTCACGTTTTAAAGGTATAAAAACTCTGTTAACAGAGATTTTATGGACCAAACAACTAATTGATTAATGCAGGAACCCATTAGCAGAACAATGGTTAGTGCAAACTCTGGCAGTGCTGAATAATGTGCAGTTTCTGTGAGGACAGGAGGGTAAAACCCGATGAAATGTTTGGGTTTACTTCAGCTCACCCATATTGTTTTCTTTCAGTCCAACACTTTAACTTTTAAAAAGTTTAAATAAACATTTTATGGACCAAACGACAGCCTGATGGAAAGGTCAGGACGGTAAAGCCTGATGATGAGCAGTGTGTGTGTGTATGTGTGTGTGTGTGAGAGAGAGACTGACCGTCTGCCGTCGTCTGTAGGTGAAGTTCTTCCACAGCAGCAGACGCAGCTGTGTGGAGACGGACATGTCTGCTACCGCCGCCACCGCCGTCGCTCTGCCCGAATGATTGTCAGCTGCCGTTCGCTCTGCATTAAAACACACACACACAGCACTCAGCTCAAAGGTGTCAGGGTCAAAGGTCACATCAGATACTGAAGCTGCTGATCACACTCCAAGTTATCAGCTGAAACGCTGTCAGCAACTGTGACAATATCTCCCATCAGATTCACCTTCACAGGATTCACCTTGTATTCTAAGACAAAGCATTTAGGATTAAATTAGGAAAATATTTGACAAAGTTTAACAAAGTACGATTTATGGGCTTATTAACCATTTTTTAAGTATCTGAAGACTTTTATCAGAGACCTGAAGTTGTATATATATTTTTAACTCCACCATAAAAACTGTTTGCAGAGGTGGGGCAAAGTGATTAATGTTGGAGTCCATCCAGATCACATCTTCACAAATACATCAAACTGAAATCAGGAAAACTATGAGGCATCACCTTGATGTTCTCAGGAAAATATCACAGACTAATCCAGATCCAGGTATCATTCTGGATCCAGGAACTCAATTCATGCAAGGTGTGGAGGGAGTTTTCAGCCTTGGAGGAGGATCCAGTCTCAGACTGATTTATAATGTAGATGAATCTCAGAAAATCTCCATTTTAACCCTCTCAGGACTTTGGTGATGCTCTCATTTTCCCCCTGGGGTACCTCGCTGCATCCACACTCCCTCCCTTGGTCACTTAAGGCTTGGAAAAAAAAAAAATCAACACGGTGGTGACCAAAACGCAAACGTTGAGGATTTAAAATGTGGAGTCCGGAAACCAGTGCTGCTTAGGGTCTTTCACCACTAAACCCAAACTAAGGTTCATTTTTTGTTTCATATGCTCGGGTTTGTTTTAGTTTAACATTGCAATTATGCAAGAGCACAAAAAAAAGAGCTTTACCTGACATACCTACATCCTGTCGTGATCACCTGCCCAGTCTGGGTCTACCTTTGAACCCTGACAACTGCCTTCTATTATATTAAACGGAAAATAATGACCAAAGTAATGATTCTGCCTGTAGGTGAAGATGTGTAGGCGTTACTTTCGATAATTCAATAAACACTTCCTCTCCAGATGCTCATTTTTACTTTATCCAGGTCTGTCATTGCAAACAGACTCCCACACACTGTCTAATCAGCAACAAAGGTCGATAACCTGAGGAAGGTGTAGTAACAAAACATTGTGTATAAATATATTTGTGCAAGTGAGATGGTGTGCGGGAGTCTGTACGCAATGCTGAATCTGTATGTCCCTTATCTGCACTACTTTCATTTTAAATAGATGCCAAGTGTTTTCTTTTCACTTTTTTTTTTTCTTTTTTGCTGTAACTTTCTGTAATTGGTCTGGAAGTCTGAACCAAACAGAAAATGTTTCCGCACCAGAAACAAACCGACCACCTCTTGGGCATTTCATACCTGTGATTTTGGTGTGAAAGCACCCAAAGACTTCAAAGTGCAAGTAAAAAATCTGCACCATAAAGCCAGAAAGAAACGCTTCATATCCCACATTTACTTCTTCATTTACTGCAGCATGAACACAGCGTGCTGCATTCAGAGAATACGGCTCACTTGGATCTGATATGTGGTGTTTAAGGTCAGACGTTTGAATGGTCCAGTGACTTCTTCGGCGACATGTGAGTAATGGCCAGAAGTAAAGCTTCAGTCAGCACTATTTACCCATCTGACATCAGCCATAGTTTCTGAGAACTTCACGTGGGTCATTGGTGGCTTTCTGAGGCCGAAAAAGCAGAACATACAACACACAAGATGACGCTGTTTTGAAATACAGTGCAGCTATCTTGTATATATTTTAGAGATGCCAAACAAAATTTCAGTGCACCTGAGAATAGGGACAATAAAGATTATTCTGATTCTTCTGAGTCTGAAGTTGCACCACAGAAATTCACAGTTGTGGAAGTGGACACGGACACGCTCGCCATCTGATGGCGAACTTTTTGCGACGTGTGACATTTCATACATGCACTGCAGCGTTCTAGCCTTTCTAGACATTTGATATCAGTCAGATCAGACATTAACACGCTCTTTAACCTGCAGCTCCCTGGTATAAAGCCTGGAGGATGTCTGATTGAGCTGATGTGATAACAGAGCAGGTATTAGTCCTTTGCTTTCATGGAAAGTGTGTGATCATCATGTGTCCTGCCTCCTCCTTACCTAAACCAACCAGAGTTTAAGAAATAGTTGGAGGGCTTAATTGAGTGTTACACATAGCGTTAATTAGATTCAAGACGGGGCAACAGAACAGGATCCTAAAACATGGATGCAAACCCTGGTTCGAGGGGGCCGTGCGTTTGGGGCTGGGTGATAAATCTGGTGTCCGACGATTATGAAAACAACATAATCGAGATCGGGCATGGATCACTCACAATGAGTCCCCGACCACCACCATCTCTTCTTTACAGTTCTCATCTGAATTACATTTCAAAGAAATTCCTTGTGGAAAGAATACATTTTTTTAAGTTTAATAACTGCGTGATGTTTGTTAAGTTAATGAATCAGCAGCCACGGTGAGCGTGAATACCTCTTCCTCACGTCCTCTGTCACCACACGGCAGGCACGAAAGTTCGAGTATAAACTGAATTAGTCACACACTCTCCGGACTACCACCTGCCCCGTTCTCACATGGATCAGCCGGACAACACCAGGATTTCTTTTAACCAGGGAGCTGCAGCTTTTAAATGTGTTTAATGCCTGATCTGAGTGCTTCAAACACATGCACTTCATTTTGATAATGTGTGGAAAACTTGAGAGCTGCAGTGCACGTGTTAAAAAAGGTGTTTTTAAGCTGAAACTGGTTTATTCTGGTCTGTAGATTTTGACACATTAGACTCTGACTATCTTAAGAAGGACTGTCGCTGCCTGATCTGCACCCAAAATTTATTCTATGCGTGTGTGAAAACGCACCTAGTTCCTGTAGTTTAAAAGCATTTAAATTCCTGTTCCCTGTCACCTGCATGTTATGTTCACATGGAAATCACTGTTACATAGAAATGTAAGATGTGTAATGTAAGTCTCCTTTAATCTGACTGTTGAGGCTGATTTCTTCTGTTACGGCACATGCTTTTCTCTTTCTTTTTATTTATATTTCTTAGCAAATTATGAGCAGAGTGTTTTTATTTTCCTCTCATTTGCTCTTGGTGAAGAAATGTTAAAATAACATTGAGTTTTTGCATTACTTAGCCTGGACGTAGTCTTTATTTTTGAAATTGGATTAACCTGCCTTAATCTGTGAGCAAAATCAAGACTAGTCTGAGTCTACAGAGCAGTCTTGACCTTCTTTGTGAAAGCAGCCACGGGTTTTAAATAAAGTTTTCACTAATCTGAAAGCAGTTTCACAGCAGTGAGAGGCAGGATAACAACAACTATGTGGAGATTCTGATCAATACTGGCCTGATTGATCAGTGTTATTGGGCAAAAGGGAAGGGGGGGGGGGGTCTGAGAGGATTTGCAAATGTGTGAAACCCCCACCCAACCACCACCTTTACTCACTTTGATCAGTGAGCTGCAACTCCACCTCATCCACTCAAAACACCACACACACACAGTTCTTGAGCTGTGATGATGATTAAATCAAACTGACCAGAAACTGGCTGCGCCTCAACACCTGTTTCACCTGCAGGAAACTTTATCGATAAAACTCAGTCAAGTAAATCTGCAGCCCAACATTTCATCTCCAAAACTTCACACTATAATCACTAAAGTCTGCAGGAATCAATAGAGTTATTGATTGATGGACGGGCAGGAAAATGATGAGAATCTGCTGATCAGCGATAACAGTCAAAGCTGAGGATTTCATGTCCCTGGGTTCTCAGGACAGCGTGCTGTGGACGAGTGACACACGTTTCACTCACTGCTTTCAGACACACAGCCACTCATTGATTAACTGAGGAAATAACATGACAATAATCAATAGCTGCAGCCTGACGTGACATCACCTACAACACATAAGAACTCAGCTTTTCTTCACAGACCATGGCAGACTCATAAAGGCTGACTCTGCTGTTGGTTTCAGTTCATCTGATTTAAATTTTACTCTTTAAAAATAATAAAGACTAAATTCTCCTCGGACTTTGGAGAGGCTGTGTGGGTTAAAACAAAAACAAACCAAAAAAAAAAAAAAACCCAGACTCAATAAGTACATTTTAGAGACTGGAGGTGAAGAATAAACCTTTCAGAGCAGATAAAACGGCAGCAGGTAACATGTCAGGGGGTTTCATCTGGAGTTTGATTCAGTTTGAATTAAAACCTCACTGAGGAGCTGCTGCAGCGCCCCCAGCCAACTACGCCTCCTGCTTCACAAACTCACTTTAAAACTCTTTAAAAATCCAAGTTAAACTCCATTAGAAGTTGTTTAAAAAGCAGTTTAACAGCCAGAGTTTATTCTGTTTTTAAAGTATTTAAAGGTTTGACACAAACCCGATTTACACTCCTGTTTCTCATCTGAATTCCTTCTCTTTACTTTCTCACGTTTTTCTTTAAAGTTTATTTCGCAGATTCTCCTCTTTAGTTTTTAATCGGTTTGAGAGACTAAAACGGCCTTTCTCTGTTTTCTCCTGGGGGAAAAACAGGACGCTGTACCGAGCGGTGTGTTCCCACTGTACCGGAGTTTAAAACGGTTTAAAGAGCAGAGCAGGAGGCGAACATGAAGGAGAACCCTCAGATTAAATAATACAGACAGAAGCGGAGTCATCTCACCTGTGTGACGGTCGTGATTCGGTCCCGGACTCCCCGTCTCCTCCTCCGACTTCATTCAGCAGCATCTGCTCCTCACCGCGCTGGAGCCGCCGCACAAAACTCACCGGAGTCAATTTACAATAATCATTCACGCTGCTTCCGCCCAGGACCTTCAAAATAAAATCACGCCTTCAGAAGAGTTTCACAAACTGTTGTGTGACTTCCTTTTCAGTCAGGGCAAAGAATCAAAGAGCCTTTCTACATGCTTATGTTTTGGAAAAAATTGGTGAAAACCTTATTTAACCAGAATAATACCGTGCAACAAAATACACAAAGATACATAAACTTCAAAGTTAAGGAAACCTAAAACATCAGAAAAAGTCTTTGTTTCAGGTAAAACAAAAACATTAAAGCAAAACATCTGCAGCTGATTTGACTGCCTCCAAACCAAACTAAAATCACCTTAAATTCATTTAGAGAGACAAGATCCTTCAAACTGAGTTGATTTTGCAGCTGATTTCAGGAGGAGGGAGCAGCAAATCTGAATGCTCTTTTTCCAGATTCAGTATGAAAACTTAACGTGTTTTTTTGTGTTGTTGTTATTTTGTTTGTTTTTTAATTCTTTAATTGACTATCTGGTAAACATTTCTTTTAATGCATTAAATTTGCAGGTTACATCTTGAATTATTTTTCTATTCTTAAAAAGTGGTAATTTATTAATTCGTTTTAGAGTGAAACAGTACTTATTACTACTATTACTATTACTACTAATAATTAATAATTATAAAATACATTTTCAGTCCGTCACAGCAGCTAAAAGCTTCCAAACACCTGCCTTAAATTGATGGAATTTAATAAATAATACAACACAAATATGTATGATGCTCAAGACACGCTCTTTCCTAACAGATCAAATGTGATCGCAAAAAAATGTAATTAAAACCTATTAAAAAACTTCACTTAAAACAAAAAAAACCCAAAACAAAAACCAGGTGCGGTGCTTTTATTCTGAAGGTGATCTCTTGCAGCGCTTCCGTTCATATGTGTGTATTGACGCAGCTCTCGGACTGCGGGGTTACTGTCGGTGACCGAGCAGATGGGTTCAGTGTTTCACAATAAAAGATAGTACAGCGGATTCGATATTTCATAATAAAAGAGTTTCCGCTGTGATTCATCTGAAGTGGGAACATTAAAGGCACAAACCACCCTAGTTTTTATTTATTTAGGCATCTTCCACCTGGCATTTAGTGACATTACTTTATTTTGTAGGTTTTTTTCTACTTTATTGCCTTGGCTTTTTAAGTCTTTTAAATTTTATTCATACTTGAATCATTTTATTTACTGATTAAAGCTCACTGATTACTGTAAATTACTGTAAGTTTTTAAATTGCTCTTAATTTTACTGACACTACGGTACTTAAAGTGTATTTAGAATTTGATTTAATTTTACATTATGATGTTTTGTCTTTTTAACATATTTTAAGTTTCATATCTGTTTTTCTTAGTATTTGTTTGTTTTACTACATTTTACACTAACCTGCATGAAAGTGCTATACGAATAAAGTATGACCGATTGATTGGCCCCAAGAACCAGTTTCAGCAACCGGGTCCACCAAGGCCTCTGACTCTAACTGCTGCCCAATCCACATTGCACCAGACCCCTGTGTTGTGGGTCTACAAAAGGGCTTAGCCCAGCTGGACCCCATGGGCTGAGGCCCAGCCACCAGATGTTTGCCAACAAGCCCCTCCCCGAGGCCTGGCTCCAGGGTGGGGCCCCAGTAACCCTGATCATGGCGAGGTAACACAGTCCATGATCGTCTTTGTCATAGGAGTCTTCTTCTGACTTAGCCTGGCCCCTCACCCAGGACCAATTTGCCTTGGGAGACCCTACCAGGGGCAAATGCCCCAGGCAACATACTGTAGCTCTTGGGAACCCCTCCACCACAATAAGGTGGTGATTCATGGAGGGTGTCTGGGCACTCCCGTAGAGATAAGGTGAGGAGCTTGGTCATTCAGGAGGGGCACCAAGAAGCTAAGAAATACAGCAATAAACAAGGATCACAGCAAAGACCACAACAACTGCCAACCTACCTATACAATACCTAAATACAGCAAACCATAAAATAATCAAAATTAACTAAAACAAAAAAAAATCTGTCAAAATAAAGTAAATTAGTAACTAGCAAACAAAAAGATCTATTCCTGATACTAAACAACAAGCTAATAAAAAGCTCCCACAAACTATAAGATTGTTATGAAAGGAGGTGAGAGTGGAGCCGTTTCATTGGTGTTTGTACAGTGATATCACAGCTTGATTGCTGACCCCAGAGGTCTAGCTCCAGATGATCACACAGCTGGAAATGTGTGATATAATCATGGAGCTACATCTGAGTTGCTGTGACACAGAAACACAACCTCGTCCAACCGTCGAGCTGAATACCACGCTCTTTAATGAGAAGCACAGTGTGACCTTTTATTACACCGTTAAAGTGGGCCTACAGTAATGTGGTTTCCCCTATTTTCTGTCATAAACATATAGTCTTCATGCAGACCCTTAAATTATTTTAAAGAACTGTACCAAAAACACAGCTGCTGCTGAAAGTTAAAAGTTGTAAAATTCAGCTGTAATGTACAAAGAGGTTTTACATGACTTTAAAGTTAATTTGGTATTTTTGTACTAATATTCACTGATCTGATGATATATAAACTGGCCCTAATAAAAGCTGATATTGTCCCATTATGGATCAGAATCCCAAACATAAAACAGCACATCATCAACATACAGTGATCGCCTGTAATTAGTTATTAAAGTGGACAATATTAAAGTTAAAGTGCAGCTAAATTTTTAAAAAGGAAAAACTCCCTTTTAACAGGAAGAAACCTCCGGCAGAACCAAGCTCAGGGAGGGGCAGCCATCTGCCGTGATCGGTTGGGGATGAGGGGAAACAGAAGAGAGCAGAGGGAGACAGGACAAAACTGTTGGTAGGTGCTACAATTTTTTGTACATTGAGGCTGCTCCGGGTCAAATTTGATCTGTATCTATTCAGATGGATTTTAGATCGACCAGCGTGGGTCAAATCACGAAAAATGGTGATATAGGCAGTCTTGAAAATGTGAAACCGTACATGCCATGTCTGTGTGCAATTTCTTATGGGACAGTGGTGATAGAGTTCAAGGGGGATTTTCACACTGTCACATGAACTGTGTGTTCCCACCGCATTTGTCAAGGTTCCCACAGAGAGCGGAACCTGCTGATCCATGAAGATCATTAGGGTCATGGGGGAATCTCTAAACACAGAAACAGTAAAACATTGTAGGAGCGATCATACATGATGCAAATAAGGAACAATGGTCATGCAGAGGCCAGAGATCATAAAAGCACCTGAGCTGCCATTTCAGTGAGTGTGGGAAACACGTGCAAGTCCCACACACGCAAGGTTTCCTACAATTGCTTTGAATGCACAGACTAGCTTGCAAAAAGCAATTAAAAAAAAAAAGTTTTGTGTTGTAATTGTTGATTAATGTTGAACTAATACTGATAATTATAGAAGGTAGTTCTGGGGATTTTTTTTATGATATAGCAGTGAGGACAGTGTTTAATAGCTGTAAAGGTTATGCATGGTTATATAACAAAACCCAACAGTTCCAGAATGTTCTTGCCATTTTCACTTTCAATTTAATATAGTTAAATCATAATGGCTGTTATGTTTTCATGTCTTAGGTAAAACAGGACATGATACTGAGTAATAATCCAATTTCTTCTCCAAAAATGAGTGTTATAAAACCTAAAAAAATACACTTTCCCTGCTCTCTGAAACATTACTTAAGGATTAATCATCAATTTATTAATGTCAGATGGTCTATTTATACGTTCTAAATAGATCTGAAGTTCAAAATTCAGTAAAGACACTTACAATAAAGAACTTTTTGGCCCAGGTCAAAATTGACTCAGACCATACTGTGATACTTGTAATACTGTTCATGAAATATGAGCAGTTTATAAGGGTTAAATTTCCTGACTTCACTCTGTTCAAAAGAAGTAGTTAGAGAAATTTATGGATGTTTGGGTACAGATGCAACGATGACCTTGTGACTTTTCATGTAGGAACGTCATGTAATTTGTTGCTGGTGTTCTTTTTGTTCAGAGTAAAATGTGTCAACATGAGGTCATTAGTCAAAAAGAAGGTGGGAAATTTATAACAATAACAGCCTAAAATTTGGGGGGGG
>VUQI01025423.1:18070-34419 GCA_015106735.1 Paratilapia polleni | reverse complement strand
CATTCTTTCTCTCTCACACGCACATCATTGTGACAGAACAGAAAGTCCAATATTTCTAGATGGCAACAAGTTTATCAAGAAGAAGGCAGGTGAACAAGCTGAACTAGACCAGAGAAGAAAAGGAGTCTTGTCCCTTTTTCCATTTGCTTATATGTGTATCAATCCACCCATGTATTTATTTCTCTGTCGGGAAGCCTTCTGCCAGGCGAGTCTGAGATATTATGTGTATGTCTCTGGTGTGTGCAGATTTGTGTATGTGCTTAAGGTGGGGAGGTTCTGCTTCACTTGGACAAGGGGACAAGGTAAAGACAGATAGCTGCCCCTATAGATTTACAGAGTCAGGAGAGGGTGAAAAGGCTAAAAAGAAATTTCTTAAAAATAGAAGGAACGACTTTGTAAGTGGACACAGTTGGGCAGACATGTTGTAGTAAGTTTTTATGACCATATAAAGAGGATAAGTGTGCTTATTGCGAGGGAGAAATACTAGTTTAGACAAACATAAGGGTTGTGTACAGATGTGAAGCATGTATCTGTTGAGTTAGTCATGATTTAAGTCTTTGCAGGCCCTTTTTGCGGTGTGCACAATGACTCTATATTTGCACTAGGACCCCCACAGGAAATTATATCAATTCCAGGAAAAAGCTTGAAAAGGAGGTCATGTATATACCACATGAACACAGTCAGTTAGATCATAGTAACCCTGGGTTTATCTTGCGTACAGCGTGGCCAGTAAGTCAGGAAATACCAATGTAGATGCTGCTGTACACTGGTAACAAAAATTCAACCAAAAGAGACGCATGATGCATTTTAATATGTATTTTGTTTTCCCAATTGGCAAAATAACTTATTAATTTAGACTTCAGTAATGCAATGCCACAGAGTGCAGGTGTCTACTAAAACTTTATCAAGAACAGCTTTATTTATCTCCTACTACTATGGAGCCCATTTCTCCCTCTGAGTCTTTATCATTTTTTCTACGTGTGGCACAGCATGCATCATTAACAGCAACAATCTGAATCACATCTTTTTATCATTCAATCTCTGTTACTCATGTCTCTCTGCGCTCCCTGGTCACCTTGGCAACCTGCATCATTACCATTTCTCTCCTACTCTTTATCTCCCTTTGTTTACTTTATTCGTGGCATGATCCACATTACTGGCACAGGACCTTTGATAAACAGTTTCTGTCTGTCTGTCTGTCTCCTCAGGACACTCAGTTCACCGGTGTACTGCCAGATGACAGTGAGTCTGCCTGGAAGGACGACACCTCCAGCCAATGGTCAGCTGCGGCTGACACTGAGGAGGAGAGGAAGAGTGCCTTAGAGAAAAGCATGTATGTGTTTTATCACTGTAAACATCACATAATTTATCCCCAATGACAATTCATGGGGCAATGCATTCTCTAAATAAATGTGTTGTCTTAAACAGCATTATATTTGAGTGTAGCTGATCTTAGAAAGATTTACCAATTTGACTGTACAGCTGAGGCAGCTGAGAATGTCTTCCTGCAGGCAGTTATAAGGTATATTTATGCTGACTTGATAGTGGAACCAAATGAAAAATTGCTTACCCTAGAGCCACAGATAATTCAAAATTTTATTAAAAAAAAAACCTGTAATTTAAAACTAGCTCATTTTTTTTAAATAAAAAAAAAAATGCTAGTGATACAATAATATTTTAACCTTTTATCCATCTACTTATTTTGAGGAGTTTCTACTTTTACTTGTGTCATAAAAGAATATGCCTCTTTCAGATTCTGACATGTCAAAGTTTGAAACTCACAAGTGTAATTACTAAAATGAATGGTGGTTTTATTCCATTTGGCTGCTTTATTTTCAGGTTCATTGTTACACTGTTAAGTTTTACTTGGGCACTTCAAATAACTGAGCCACTGTTAATATTATTCACAGTCCTTTTCCTACTATGACAGGATAAATGTCTGTTCAAAATGACCTGTACAGTCGCTGCACCAAAGAAGAGAAAAGTAAAACTTCTTTTTTACTTTTCTAGCAAGTCAGGGAGTTTTCTGGAAGAAACTAAATGATTTCATAATAATTATACTGAAGATTTATGTTTTAAGACAGTAAACACAGTAAGTTCTCACTAATTTATTAATATTATTTGAAGTCTTTATAAAAGTATTTGTGAAATATGTTTTTAGGCAGTGATTTCACTGAATCTGCTGCTAAAATCCTAATGATTTATTTATTTCCTTGTTGATAATCTGTATTACTTATCTGTTGAGCTTTCAACCACATTACTCAGTCTTCATTAGCAGTTGTCATATGATTGATGTTCAATGCTCTGGTCATGTGATGGCATCTGAGCCTTCCTTATGACAACAAGGCAAAGTCGACTCACTTCAGAAAGACTGTAAAGTAGTTGAAAGCGATAGGAAACATCGAGTGTTTACTTAAATTTAGCATGTTCAGCTGATCTGCTGGGCCCTGATTTAACAATTCTGTTAATTAATTGGATTTATTTAACTGAGAGTGTACCAGCTGAATACTAGCTGTGCTCTCTCTGTAACTTGTACCAAATCACATATTCATTTCCAGGAAACTTGCTATAAAATTACAATCTGTTATGAGTTCCATTCTGGAAATATCAGGAAACTGGGACCTATGAAATAAAGTGTGTTGCAGTGTGCAGAAGGAATTCAGTGAGATAACCCTAACCTTAATCTTTTCTCATTTATATTTTTATAGGTATGTGCTGAAGGAGCTTATTGAGACTGAGAAGCACTATGTGTCAGACCTGGGGTTCATAGTGGAGGTAAACCACAGAGTCTGCCAGCTAAGAACACACAATCTCCCTGACAAAAAAGAGCACACTTAGTCATCCACCCAATCTTTCAAAGCCAGCTCTAAATCCTAATCATCACAGCTCCGTCACTTTACTCCACACTTTGGTCTGCCGCCATCACACCATCTCCAATCTTAAACAGATTTTGTGAATTATTAGCTTGAGGAGTATTATGTTGCCAGAGATCCATCTCCTGGTGCCTTAAATAGCTCAAGATATTTTGGTTCAGAAAAGAATTCTTGTCATCTGAAAGTTAATTAAAGCTCCATAACAGCAGGTGTGTGATTGCTGTTCTTTGTTATAACAACTTAGCTATATTTACTTTTACTATTTAGAGCCAGCTGAGGATTTTTGTAGCTATGAGCGGACATCAGCAGCTTTCTCTTCTCTCTACAGGGCTACATGGCCA
The DNA here is from genome assembly GCA_015106735.1 of Paratilapia polleni. Taxonomy (NCBI): domain Eukaryota; kingdom Metazoa; phylum Chordata; class Actinopteri; order Cichliformes; family Cichlidae; genus Paratilapia; species Paratilapia polleni. Next base: position 31,205 of record VUQI01025423.1, on the reverse strand, counting down.
CAATGAGCTCCAAAGGTGTACCGGAGGACATGAAGGGAAAAGACAAAATTGTTTTTGGGAACATTCATCAAATATTTGACTGGCATAAAGAGTAAGTCCCTTTTTTTGCAGTATGTATACTTGGCCTAACTGCATTCAAAATGAAAGGCAAACAATAATTTGTTTGTAGCTGAGAGAGGACAAAGGAACAAAAGTGCAGGAGGGAAATCTGACCTTCCTTTTTGTGGATGGTTGTGTTTGTGTATGTGTGTGCGTGTCTGTGCATGTGTGTGATTTTCCTCTATGTAGCTACTTCCTGGGAGAGCTGGAGAAGTGTTTGGCAGAGCCAGAGAGGCTGGCTCAGCTCTTCATTAAACATGTGAGTATGATGTAGACACACAGGCACACACAGGCACACACACACACACACACACACACACATGCACAAACACACAAACATTCATGCTCACCCAGGTCAGTGGAAGTGTCTGGGTCTGCTTCCTTGTGCTGTTGGGAGTGAAGGTAAAAAGAGCTTCAGAAAAAACACAGAGCCCCTGTTTATCCTTTACCGTACCTCTTTCCGTCTCTCTCAACTGCCAGCATCTCTCCTTCCTCTTCCCTGTTACTGATACGTCTTAGTCAGGCTGTGTTTTTACAACAGCGCACATGGCTAACACACGCACATACACACATGACACGCTGTCTGATTTTGCAGTCTGGGCTGGAGCACTGGTCAGGAAACACCAGGGAAAAACAGTCTGAAAAGAAAAGAATAAAAGGAAGAATAATAAATTCTAAGCTCAGACTCTTTGATATGAAAGCTTTTTTCCCCCCAAAACAAGGTCCTCTTTCTTTCGCACCGTGGCTCAAGAATGATGATGTGTGCAAAAAGGTTCCCTGTTTAGTACATTGTTCTGCTAATAGAATAGAGCCAGAGTCAGTATAGGGTCACAAGACTTACACAGGGGGCAAAATTAGATTTATGTGCATTGGTTAAGTGGTGGCACATGCAGACGAGGTAGACATGGTGTGTAATTTGACCAAGTTGGCTTGGCTTCTTTTTGTGAAGATGATTAAGTTAAATGTCTCTCTTTTGCTATATTCACTCTTCTCTGACCGTAGCTCTTTAAACAATCCAATAAGGCTTAGCCCACTGGATAATTAACTTAAAAAGCCTGTGGGGGAATAAAGAAACTTGTAACCAAATCTAAGCATGGTGTCAAACTGTGAAAACAAGCAGACTGGGGACATGGCCCTAATGAAAACCAGAAAGCCCAGTCCTCTTTTAACAAGAGCTGTGTCACCAGTACGCGACATATGCGCTCACTTACACACATGCAGCATATCAACACATGTGAACATGTAACTACAGAATGCTGGGTAACAGACAAATACAGTACACTCCCTCATATTTCAGCAGTTTTTGTCTGCAGTGTTACATGATGTCCATGTTCAGGTGGAGCAGCTTGCTGTTCTCTAGGTTACAGAGCCATGTCTGTTGCTAGGTATAGTCTTATATCGGCAGCCTTTAAAAGGCTCTGGTTACACAGAGGGCAACCTGGGTAAATTATACATAACCTGATGCTCATCTACATATAACTCCATTAGGCCTCTCAGGTCTACCACATCTGCACTTCCAAGCCAATTAGTCACAGAAGAGTAGGTGCTACCAGACAGAGCCGGCTTCAAAGGCCCTGTCTTAGACAAATCATTATTGCTCTGCTCCCTTTCATCCCAAAGAGCAACCAGAGACCCGTACACCGATTGCTCATGTTTTTACTCACTTTCAGGGGCATTTTCATTTACTTGTAATTCTATTAAAGATCTGTTTTTCTCACACTCTTTTTTTTTTTTTTTTTAACTTTGTGGCTAACTTTTTGTAACAAAAAGCTCAATTAAATAATTTTATGATCTGACTCGCATTGCAGGAGAGGCGTCTGCATATGTATGTTGTGTACTGTCAGAACAAGCCCAAGTCAGAACACATCGTCTCAGAATATATTGAGACTTATTTTGAGGTGAGTAATTTTTAACATCTTACTTTTGACTCTACACAGTTTTTCACATTGATCAATATAGTCTGTGTTTAGTCTAAAAAATATGTCTTCAAAATGCTGTTTTATTTTTTCTGACCTCCAGTTAATAAGCTATTCAGTAGGCACATAAATGTGCCAATGTGCCTGCTATATATTATACACGGCCATGTGGCTCTCTTTTGGGATTTGTCATTTATTATTCAAACTGACAGCAAATACAAGACAAATAGACATTAGTTGCAAACCCTGTGCTTTATGGTCGTAGAGGGATTATGCTGGTCATCAGCTGCCGTGTTTTGTGCTGTGGCTGTCAATGTTTACTCGTGTTGTGTCCTTATCCGCTGTTAGGAGCTCCGGCAGCAGCTGGGCCACAGGCTGCAGCTCAACGACCTGCTCATCAAACCTGTCCAGAGGATCATGAAGTATCAGCTTCTGCTTAAGGTAAAAACTGTGCCACTGCTGTACTTTTAATCACACACCAGCATCTATGCACACATACCATGTCTGCTATGGGGTTATAGTCATACAAGCACACAAAACACTTACACACAACCCTCAGTGTATTATCTGGTCACGCAAGAAAGAAAGAGCCCCTTTACAGAAAGAGAATCCATTCTTACCATAAAATTTAAACAATAGTATGTGAAAATCTTGCTTGTCATAAGGAAGCAGGGTGCCCATAAATATCCCTCTAGATTACCTCTCTTTACTCAGGGCGGTAAACCTGAGATGCTCTGGTGACTGTGCTGTGTTTTTTTTTTTTCAACAGGACTTCCTAAAGTACTACACCAAAGCTGGGATGGACACAGAGGAGCTGGAGGTGGGTTTCCTCAGTGTGTTTTGGATGTATAAAACCATGCTGTTGTTTTTTGCCATTCTTAACAAACTCTCTTTTTTTCTTTGAAACAGAAAGCAGTAGAAGTGATGTGTTTTGTGCCAAAACGTTGCAATGACATGATGAATGTGGGCAGGCTGCAAGGTTTTGAGGTATGCCTCAGGATTTTTAGATCATCTTTCTTCCAGACAATTACCTGGGAATAATTTTTCATGCTGACTATTCAACCCATGAAAACTACACTCTAACTACTTCCCCTGTTTGTTTCTTTGTTTTTTAATTTAAAAATTTTTTTATCTTTATGTGGTATCAGGGGAAGATCACAGCCCAGGGCAAGCTGCTCCAGCAGGACACCTTCACTGTTACAGAGCAGGACAGTGGCTTCCTGTCTCGAGCCAAGGAAAGACGCATCTTCCTGTTTGAGCAGTTAGTCATCTTTAGTGAGCCGATAGACAGGAAGAAAGGCTTCTCACTCCCTGGATACATATTTAAAAACAGCATCAAGGTGAGTGCCTACTAAGCCTTAGCAAACTCAGATGAGCCACACAGGATGTTTTATGAACTATAAGTACAAAAAGAAAAGAGAAAATTCAACTTATTCCCAGGTTACAAGTTACACAACAGAATCAAAACACATTAATTCCTGCCTAAATCTGTATCTTACATAATTCCATCTTGTGGACTTTTTAGACGCATACATGTGTTAGCAAAACATTTAACAAGCAAATGCTAGTCAGATATCTATGTTTCAGGTGAGCTGCCTGGGGGTGGAGACCAGTGTGGACGGCGATGATGCGCGCTTTGTATTGACATCACGCAACCCTGATGGGAGTGTGGTGCGCTTCCAGATGCAGGCATCCTCCCCAGAGATAGGCAGGGCCTGGGTCAATGATGTGGTTCAGATCTTGGAAAGCCAGCGCAACTTCCTTAATGGTAAGTCCCAGCTGACCTCTGAAGACTTCACCACATCTCTCAGATCCATAAATAATTTTTTTAGTTCAGAGTTGTATTTTCCATTTATTGTCTGTGATATGAGCTCACATGCACTGTGGGTCAAGATCAGTTTTCTTGGTTGACTGTGTAGTCTTTATATGGAAACCCAGTGTGACTAGAAGAAAAAAGAAGCTAAGGAAATATGTCATACAATTGTAAGATGGCATGAAGTTAGTGTAAAGCATACATGCAAACCTCTGACATATTTGATCATCACAATATTGATCAACTTTTTCACCATTATAAATTTGCATTAGAATTTGGACTGCAATTCAACATTTTGACTGGAATGCAAATTTGGTATATTGTAGTTATGTCACAGTTTTACTTTAAATTAGTATTTTTATAATCATAACTTTAAACCTCTAAGGATTTGGTATCATTTACTGTGTTCTTTGCTCAAGTCTGACATAATGGTAACATGTTAACCTTCTTTATATAGCATTTATAATCAGTATAACATAACATTAATCATTTAATGTTAAATCAGTGGTTTTCAAAAGCACTGGTGTTATAGATTTTTTGTTACTACTGGGCACAATGTATGAGTTCTGCTGTACAAACAGATGATGATTGCAATATAACACTTTCATGTTGTAATAATATGAAAATATGTCTTCATCATAGATGTCTTCATTTCCTCAACAAATACATTCTTAAATCCTCCTGATACAATGGTTTATAAAAGATTCAGAATCTGCAGTAGAGTTTCATAAGACCTGTCTGTGTTCTCTGTCTCTTTCAGCCTTACAGTCGCCTATTGAGTACCAGCGGCGAGAGAGCAAGTCTAATAGCCTGGGCCGCAGTATGAGGCCCCCTCTGTCTGCTGCCAGTGCCCTGCGGCCTCACTCCTCTGCCTCCATTGACCGTCATAAGCTGCCCTCTCTTCACTCTCACAACACCTCCCTTCCCGCGCTCTACCTACCGAGCCAAGGCCAGAGCCAAGGATCCAATGAGACCTTCTCACTGCAGGATGTAGGTCACTTTCGTTGTGTTTCTCTCATCCCTACATACAGTGACGCTGTCCAGCAGTAACTGCCTTCTCAAACTCAATACTTCTGTTCGTAAGACACTGCTTGGCCTACTTATCTCTTACGCTTTTGTGGCTGCTAGTCTGGACTGTTGCAAAAATGAAATAATAATAATTAAAAAAAACAAAAAAACAAAAAAAAACAGCAAATGGTATTGTATGCATGCACTCCCGTACTTAGAGACTTATCTGTTCTTACCTGCTTCTGCAGCCCACTGTGGTCCAGCCATGCCCTGCTGACTCCCACACTGTTTCTCCATCACATGTCCGACTTGGCTTAACTGATCAGCCAAACTGTCAAGCTGTCTCAAATGGGCTGTACACCCCAACCACACAAAGTGTACAGGTAGTGTATATGTATGCACAAATCTGTTACAGGGGTACCTTGATGTTACACTGAGAATGTAAATATTTTGCATGAAAAGTTACAAACAATTCCCAATGAGACGATAGGCCACTGTACAAGATCTAACTATAATTTCAATGTGCTCCATCAAAGGCAATGGAAAATTAAAGACTTTAGTAAATTGTAATTGTTTTTTTAGGTACTCATAATGTGTAAGGATTTGTTGAGTCATAAAAAGAGTTACTTCTCCCCCTATTGGATGGAAAAGGAATGATTAAAAATCTGAAAATTGCTGAAGGAAATGGGTTATGATAGTTACATGATAAGTATTAGTGAGATCTCACTGCTTCACAATAAGAATTCAGGCCTGGCTGCCCTGGAAGTTTCAAATTTTAGTCAAGAATAGGAGCATCCTGTTATTGGACTTTAGTGCATTACCATTAGCAGAGTTTCCCTCTGTCATCACTTGGCTCCTGTCCTTAGAGGGACTGTGCTGACAGGCCAGAAGTTGTTGTTCTCCACCTCATTCTCTGTTTACTCAAGCTGGAAATACTTGGCACATAATAAACAGGAAGTAGGCAGAGCCTGAAGTCAGAAGTCAGAAGCCAGAAAAAGATGCCTATCAAATGCAGATAATCGTTTCCTATACTTGTGCTGGGGAGCATACAGTAGATGGATAGGCCAGTGGAGTTTTCAGGCTGAGGCTATAAAAGAAAAGTGTTGGAATAGAAAGGTGTATTGTGTTCTTTTTGATATAAAAATTAAAATGGTGCTTGCTTACTGTGTTAGTGTATTAAGTGAAAAGTCCTTTATATTTGTGTGATGAATGTTCCCTCTCTCCCCAGCAGAGAGCAGGAGAGGGCTGCCGCAGGGGTCAGGCTTCTGATGCTGGAAACCAGACTTCATTGTCAGGTCCCTCAGCTGGACGACGTCCCAGCAACCTGGCCCAGCTAGCCGAGGATGACCTTTGAACTTTGATAGTATGTGTGTCCTGGGTCAGGAGGATAGCAGCTAATGCCACAGCTGGAAAGACAAGACTCCACTATTTGTTTATGCCAGACTGGACCTTACCTGGTTCAGTCAGGATTTCTGAAGATTAATGAAGGAACCTGAAGGAATATAGGACGGAATTATGGGCTGCGACTATAATAATTGACTTTACTCCTTTTAGAGAGCCATTTAAAGGGAGGTGACTTAGCCTTGATCACCTTCAGTGTACATGAACAGCACCCAGTGGGATGTCACTGGGCTCATTGTTATAAAACACACCGTGGACACTTACTGTTATGACAGTTTCTGCTTTTTACCTTTGTTTTTTGAGAGTTTATATTCTCTCTTTGAAAGGGCAAGGGGAATTTGTTTGATGATTCCATTCCTAATTGGGGAAGTCACTGGAGTTACATGTGTGCCTGAATGTGTGTTTATGAAATTATGTGTGGATGCATTTGTGTGCATGAGAGTGTGGAGGAAGTGGCTCTGGCTCCTCTTGTACTCTCTGGTAAACTTCCTTGAAGTTTTTTTTTCTGATGCCCCATTGTGAAGACAAACACAGCTACATTTATACACTTTTTTCATTTCCCTGCTGACAACTGAGTTTGCTGTTTGTGTCAACAAGAAGGGGAAAGATAGAACACTTGATGTGAACGTGCCACAAGTACTTTACTCACTCAAATTTCATCTGAAAGTAAAATAACTTTCTTGCCACCGTGTTGAGAGCACCTCTGTGCTCTCTTATTCTGTTTGACTGGCCCTCCTTTGATCTGGACAAAAAGGCATGAGGAAGCCCCCTGGAGGTTCTCTGTGGGTATGACGTCACTTCAAAATACTTTTTACTCTTTGGGCAACTCCAGAGGAGTTGCAAGATATGCATTAAAGGGCCTGCTGTGCTGACCCGAAGTTCTGCATGCAACATTTTTAAATACATCTTTCTTTCTTTACAGGCCAAAGTGGGTTGCTTGTGGTTTTGGGGACAGGCGTCCTTAAAATGCATTGGTCTAAACTATGAATTGACTATGAATTGCTTTATTAGTCCACTGTTGTCAAGTCAAGGCTGTGCACCATTTCTATAATCTCTGTTAGCTTTTGCCCTCATGGACTAAATACTGTACAGTGCATACCATAAATAATACACTTGCACCATGAAGAATGACCCAGGTATGCCAAGAAATGTCACTGTTCCAGCTGGTTCAATTGAAGATGATAATATGTTGTTGCATAAACAGAGTGATGCTGACAAATCTGCATGCTCCCTCCTCCTCAACAGTGCCAAACACAACTGTAGCTCAGTTTGCCGCTACTCTTACCACCAGTCGTTGATATGCGTGTTTCTATCCTGATTGTGTCAAAAAGAGGAGAGTGGAGTATAGAGCAATGGCTCTCCTGTCAGGTCTGTTCTTCTTTGTGGCCAATAGAGGTCCCCACAAGGCTTCCATTCCCAGTTTAGTTGGCTCATACAGCTGCACCAAAGATCAATAGGCCTCATACTTCATGCTCACAGTGAAGCTGCTTGCTAATCAGTCCAAAAAACAACACTAAATTACCTTAACTAAACTGAAAGATGGGGCATTAGGTGAGTTGAACCATCTCATAAAATTTACCTGCAGTTAATGTGAACTGGTGAGTTTTCATGGGAATTACTGATCAGACAGTTTTGCATGTAACACATAGGAATACCACTACAGAGAACCAAACGCAAGGATATAAAACCAAGAGAGGGTTTGTTAATGCCATGTTTGACTGAGTAGAAACAGTTGTATCATAGAAATAAAAAGTGTCTTTGAAACAGAGTGCAGCGTTTGTGTTTCTCTATGCATTTGCTGCTTATTATCTTAAAAATAATCTTCTATACAGTATTTGAGTGAGTATTTGACCTTTGTGTCAGGCAAGTGAATTTTATTTACAGCCACATATAATACACTGGAAATTCACCCAATGGCCTCTACAGTCTGTAGAGAATTATCTTAAATTCTGATCAGATTAAAATGAAAGTTTAAAATTTGTTGTGGAGGTCCTCATGCTCCACTGCGGGACCTCCGACAGAGACAAAGCATTTGGTTGCTTTTGCATCCCAGTTGGAGAAAGTTCAAACAGGATTAAAAACAAAGAGAAGAAACCCCTGGATGAGCAGACATCTGGTTGGCTGGCCTTTGAATAAAGCCCCATTCTGGGCAGTAAAGCAAGGCCGATCGTAACGTGGCTGTGATATATGGGGGCTTGTGGCGGGGGTGGGGTGGGGTATTAACTTTCACAAGGGTGCAAAATCAAAGGGAGTTCCTGCCACCGCTGAGGGGGTCTGAGCAACAGGGGTCCTATTCACAGGGAATTCCTCTCCACTGCCCTCTGTTGCATCTGTTGACTCAATTTTCTCCATTGAGAGAAAGAAAACACTCATTAAAAGCCACATGACTGTGAACTTGATTGCAGCAGGAGAGACAAACACCTCCATCAATGGGATGAGCATTTACTTTGAGGTGTGAAAATCTTTGAACAGCCAACATGTTAGGTCTTCTTTAGGAGCATCTTCCCTCACACAACAGCACAATGAGCAGCATTTGTATTCTGAAAGCAGTAAAATATCATTTAAATAAAATGTTAGCTCTACGGGTGCTTCAGAGCGCCCTCAAAAATTCACACATTTATTGAATGAGCTGCCAAGAAGGTTAAAACTGTTGACTCTTGTTGTGCTTTTACTTCACTTTCTTCCAGATGTAAGAAGAAAAAAAAAAAACATTACTAGAAACAGGGAAATTGCTTCAAGGACAATGTTTATTAAAATTTACATGCTGGCATAATGCCAATAAAACTGGTCATGAATTTTATACATAATTTATAAAGAACTTTAAACTTTAAAATGTTTTTGCTAATCTGCAGCAATGAACAATGCTGCTTAAGAGCAGATACATATGTGGATCAAAGACACTCATGTTTATATTTCAAAAAAGATTCTTACCTTGCAGTAGACAAATTAGCATATGTTTTGGAATAAAATTCTAATAACAGTAACACAGGCATTTATCCATTCTTTCGAGGGAGCAGAAATTAGAGCTGTACTAAGGCATACATTTATTTTGAAGATGATAATATGGACAACATATTAAGGAAAACCTTTTCAAATTTTTCTCAAGTCTGGCAAATCCTTCACATGAATAAAATATTTACATCATGAAATTAAAAAAAAATCTAGTCGGCTGAAATTTAAATACATTTTAAATTGAGTAATTGTGTAAATTGTTAAGTTTAGTTCCAGATGAGATCTGTTTGTGTGGTTTGAAGAAAAGTACACTGAATGCAGCAAAAACTCACAATATCGCTTAAAAAGGCTTCAAGTTTTCTTTAAAGGTGCGTGGCTCCAAACAGCACATAATTGTGTAAGTCCAAGTGGTCACTAAATATACTTTATGGTAGTACATGAAGTCAAAAGCACGCCTTTGACAACAGAATATATTCAGGGAGCTTGATGCTTACCCTCTAGTGCAAACCTATGGCAGTGAGTGAGAGTCACACAGTCTGGTCATTGTTGATTATTGTCTCTGAATGAAGAACCACAGAGATTATTCTCTCTTAATATTGGTGAGCAGAGGGTCCGTGCTCTGTGAAGGCTGTCCAGATCGGCTCTTCCTGGTCTGGTGGGTCTTCACGTGTTTGGAGAGGTGGTCACTCCTCATGAATCTCTTGCCGCACTGCTGGCACCCAAAGCGCTTCTCCCCGGTGTGTGTGCGGAGATGCCGCTGTAGCTCATCTGAACGAGTGAAGCTTTTGCCACAGAAGAGCCAGTTACAGATGAAGGGTCTCTCCCCGGCATGCCAGCGCAGATGTGCCTTCAGGTGCGAGGTCTTCTTGTACACTTTGCCACACTCTGGGATGTGGCAGATGTGCAGTCTCTTCTTTCCGAACTCTAACCCACCGCCATTTGCCTGGCAGTTGGGGCATTTGCAGCGGCGGCAGCGGCGAGTGGAGCTCAGCAGACCCTTGGAGGTGCCCTGGAGAAGAGCAGCTATCTGGGGCTGATGTCCCAAAACCAGCTGTCTGCCCAGGGAGAAGGGATGATTGGAAGGGGTAGCGTTGGTTTGGGGTAGGCTCCACCATTGCTGCCCTTCTTCTACATGGCCTCCAGACAAATGATGCCTACCTGATGAATTCTGGAGGAAGCTGGGGAAGTTTTGTCCCACATTGTTATGCTGAGGATAATAGGGGCTGTTGGTCTGTGGCTGTGAGGACAGCACTTTAACAGGGGAGAGTTCAAAGGAGTAGGATGATGGAGGTTCAGCTGGAGGGGTAAGAGGCAGCTCATGGTGGTGATGGGGGTGATGATGATGATGATGATGATGACCCAGGCCAGACTGCATGTGTCCAGGGAACTGCATCTTGGGCACTGTGAAGGTCATCTGATGTGTGCTCAGGGCTGTACTGGGTGCCATGTCATTGCTCCAGAGCTGAAACATTCCAGATGTTGAGCTGACGGTGCCCTCATAGGGGAACTGAGAACCCTCTGAGCCCATTGTGCCTCCCACCTGCCAGGCCTGGCTGCAGGTGGTGGCCAGGAAGGAGAGGGCGTTGGGTGCCCCCTCTGGAGAGGAGCTGGGCGTCCGGTCCTGTGTGGTGATATACGAAACACATCAGGTTTCATGCGCTACCTTAAGGACAACTAAAGTTTTGATTTAGTAAAAACAAGAATTTTTATGCAATCATGCAAATTCAGAAACTGGAACTATGGAGTTCAAAGACTTTAAATGTAATTCAATTTTCCAAATATGTTAGCTTTCCCCCCTTTTCCTGCTAGTTTCAGTTGTCTTAAAAACATTTTAACACGACAACGAATTGAATCATTCTTCTAGACACGCAGAACATCATTCACAAGTTTTGGATACTTGCGCTTACACCACCGAAAAAAACAGCAAATAAATGCGCCTCCTTAAAAAAAAGGATAATATAACCAACCTGTAAAAAGGTGTGCAAAAAGTTGTCAGTCCTTTGTATCGTCAGCGCAGCCATCTGTGCTTACGCTCCTTCTCCACGCACCTGCAGCACAAACTGCGCCGAGAGGCACCGACGCACCAAGTCTAAACTACAGCTGGTCACACAGAAGAAAAATATGCTCACAGTTTTGGATGACTCCGACGCTTTGGCAGCATAGACTGGGAAGTTCATTCACATACAACTCAGTCCACTAGGTAAATATTTTCAATATGCTAGCAGTCCAGATGTTTTGGTGTTAAAACAGCCGGAGGTGCCTGCCCATCAGAAGTTAGGGGCAGAGAAGCGCGGAGTAAATCCTTGCGATCTCAAAGGCGCCTGAGCTGCATCTTCTCTTTATAGTGAGAAAAGATCCTCTCAACGGGGTCTTCAGTATGATGCAGGCGAGCCCGTCAATAGAGAGGAGATGTGAGGGAGGAAGGAGGGGGGCTTGTTAGGTGAAGGGGTGGGCTACTCATAATTTCACTCAATTTCAACCAAATGCTGACCCTAAGAACTGACTCCTCCCTCAATTGTTCTGAAAAAAAAAAAAAAAGACTTGAGGAATTATTTTAAAAAAGGCTCATGTAAAATCTATTTTTTTAGAGAATCATACAGTATCTGTTTGAGCTGACATCGTGTGTTAGGATCCGCTTCCATAATTCAAAAACACAGCTATTACCCTATGCAAAAAAAAAAAACAAAAAAAAAAATCTAAGTCAACGTTATGAATTTCAGCAACTTTCACTATGTGCATTTAGGGCTAAATTTTCCACAAGAACAAAATGCTTAGTCTGTTAAAAGATCTAAGATAAATAGAGCCAGCTAAGTCAAAAATCCTTCTCACTCTGGGAGTATTTGCATGCTGATTTAACTCCAATGTGGGAATTCAAGTAAAGATAGAAAGCGGGTGGATATTTATTTTTGGCAACCATTACTGAGGCAGTGTTAAATAAAAAGGTGGGCAAACTATGATCTCCAGTCAACAAATAGAAAAACAATCATTCACACTTACAGGACAGCATAAAAGTAACAAAGTACATCACTTAATGAAAGAAGGGAGGGTGAACATAAAACTTTTTCTTATTTCTAATGAATGAATAAGCACATTAACATTTTAAAGGATTATTAATTTTCTCCAGATGAACAAACAAACTTTTTGTTTCTTAACTCAACAGCAGGCAGAAAATTGGATGCCATGAGGCTCACACACTCTGTAAAAAGTCACAGCATTTCCCCCTAATTGATAAAACTCAATCAAAGACTCTGAGTTCTCACCAGTAGGTGACATGTCAAATAGGCTGCCCTGTGTGACATCTCACATTTCAGAGTTCAAGTAGAGGCCGCCTCAGATCTGTTCCATTAAATGCAGATTGAAGCTTAATCTTATTCTGTAAATCTGTTCACCATTACAATGTTAAGAGTTTAAATCCAGGTTGGGAACCTGTTTCTCATGTAAATTCCTTGTTCCTCACTTATCTACTGCTCACTGTTTCACAGGCTGTGATCCTTAAATAAACACACCCCACAGTGAAGCCAATGAGAAATGAGAAATAACCTAAGAAAAAGAAATATATATGCTTTATAAATACATTTAAAGATAAGTGTAAAGTTCCTTTTATCCCTCTTAGCCAGTAACTGAATTAGCAGGTTTTTAAAAATACATGAACGGCAGTGACGATAATGACTTAACTGTACCATTTGGTTAAGGCCTTTTTTGAAGTTACTGGTGCGAAAGCTAAACAGAGAGTGCGGCTCATTTTGTCTCCTTAACAGAACATCTAATCTTGAAACACAATATTTTTCCGGACTCACACTGATGTGCAAGACTTTAAGCTGCAGTCTGTTAATAAACCACACCTATTTTTTTTATTTTAGACTTTTTTTTTTTCTCAGACAAAAAGGGTAAAGGTGATAGTGTTGTTGTCTAAAATATTTAGTGAATGTTGTGGCACATTTAGCTA
>VUQI01025423.1:0-18050 GCA_015106735.1 Paratilapia polleni | reverse complement strand
AATTTTAAGAAAAAAAAAAAAAAAAAAAAAAAAAAAAAAAGAAAAGAAAAAGAAAAGAAAGATGCATTTTATAATTCTATTTAACCAAATGTTTTTCATTTCTTTTCAGCGTGCATATCAATGCTGCGGTTAGATTTTTTTTCATCGTAATTAATTACCTGTGCATGAGGTAATAAATATAATGTAGTCACTGACTACATTATATTTATTACCTCAAAAAGCCACTATAATTTCAAATAAAAGGCTGAAAGAAAACAGGAGGAAAGCAAAAGAGCGAGGAGGACATGAAAATAGGAATGTACTTTGGAGGCAGAGGTATACTATGTCTCTGGTTTATTACAGAGCAGAAGTTGTTAATTACCCTGATTCTTATTTCCTGTCCCCTCTCCCCCACGCCACCCCACCCCCACTGTACTGCCTCCCAGATGAGTGTCTTTGAAGTGCAAAGTACTCTCTCCTCACTTTGAACTGTGAAAACAATGCTCATGTGGTGGTGCTTACCTTCCCCATGTTACCTCATTTAAATAGACCTGGATACGGCTTCCACAGTATTCAAGGGAAAACTAATTTCCAGAGAAAGAGGTCCCTGTGTTCATTAAACAGCTGGTGAGATTGCTGGTAATCAGGCCCGCTCCGTCATACATTGCACGGTGCTCTGACTGGGTGGCTACCAGCAACTTCAAAACTGACACAGACTTAAATCCCAACAAGATGATGCAGATGTTCTCATGCACCTATTTCTAGACAGAAAACGCATCCAAGAAAATAAGATAACAGATTTCAAACTCTACAGGGACGTTTGTGATAGTTTAATATTCTTAAATCTCCCAATCTTGGAGGAGTTTTCAGTTCTGCCCATTGTAGAACACAAATGGTGCTGTTTTTGTTTTCAGACATAATCTTACCCTGCGTAGAATATGCAAGTGGGTATTCAAGCTGTTTATCATGCCTGGGGGGCATTTTAAAAGCCTCAGATCACTAAATTGTCCCAGCTGTCTTGACCATCTGCACTGTAAAAGGGCAGCCACAGAGGAAAGCAGCCTTTGTGCTGGTGGCCATGTCAAAAAAGCCAGTTTTACAGCACAGTGCTGCCTCAATGGCCCTCGTGTGACAAATGTGGCCTAATGGGTGAGACAGACAGCATGTAAAAGCCTGCAGCTAACTGTAGTGCCTCACTCTTTAACCATTCAGGAAGACAAGACGGGACACGATGGGTCATAATTACCATGACACTCAGTTTCTTTAAGATGAAGAGCAACACTTCCAGCTGGAGTTTACAGTGCTATCAATTGATACCTCATTCAGGAGTCTGTTCTTCTTCATACTGAGTTAGAAATGTGTGTGACTCTTCAAGAGGGAGGCTCAGAGGGAGACACTGAACAAAGATTGATGTTCATTTATACAGTTCTTTTCTGTAGATTCAAGGACACATACTTTTCTAAGACATTATATTGCAGATTACTATCACAGCCAGACCATCTCTACAGATATGTCTTGAATATTGTGGAGCCTGAAAACTTTATATTCTTTCCAATTGGCACAGTCAAGAGTTGGAGCTGGAGCTTTTAAACCTTACAGCTTTTAATATATTTCTGTATATCAAAATTCCTTTTTGTTTCTAGAACATGATGGAAAAAGCGATGAAAGCATTTTTTTCTTTTTCTTATCATATTTAGTTATTTAATAAATATCATGTTTTGGTGTGGAAGAGTCCCAAAACACATCCCAATTATTTATTTATTCGTTTTTCCTGTAAGCACAGTAGGTTTCATTGCATGAAGAGGTTTCTTTTAATGTGCTATACTCACAAGTGTCTTAATTTAGCTTTTTAGTTTGCTAATGAAATAAAATGGTAGCTTATAATATGCTTAATGAGAATTGGATTAAAACATAATTCACAGACTTAGAATAGTTTTTGCATTGCTACTTGAGAGCCTTGATATCACAGCAGGGTTCTGAGGTGATTCCCACCCCTGCACCACAGTTTACACTGCTAGGTGTGTGAGAAGCAGAAAACTATAATAATTCCCTCATCTCATGTCCATTAGCATGTACGAAACCCCCAAAATCTCCAGTCTTGGGCAGACACAGGCAGACAGCACGCATCTCCACTTGTCAAAGAAAACTTTTATCAATACCAAGAGCACTTGAAGTTTGTTTGCATTTTGTTTTCCAGCACTCTTAACAACTTCAGAAGTCAGATCACAGGAGTATCTGATCAAAGCGCTTCGTGGTTAGTTCTGGAAACACAGGAGTGCTACGCCACGCTTTGATACTCCACATCAATATTTCAATTCAACAATCACTTGACATGCACCCATACTCCCAGAGACGAAAGACGAAAGGGGAGAGAGAGAAAGAGAGATCCAGGGAAGATGGAGGGGGTTTGTGAAGTACATATACTGTAAAAGAAATGGATTGAAGAAATCACTGCTTTCTTCACCTTTGTAGCAAAGTTATATAAATTGCACCGAGATGCCCTTTACACTCCATATTAAATGTACAAAAATCTTGATTGTTGAAGTCAGGAAGTTTAATCGTGAAACAGGTTTAATGAACAAGCAACAAAATGTTGTTTATATATATATATATATAGTACTCAGTCCTGACTACTGAAACTAAAACACTTGTCACAGGCTGAAAATCTGAGCAGAGGAGGTGTTTCATGTTTTATCAAAGGAAAGTAGTACAGGAACTCTGCAGTGATAAAGATGAATGCAGTCCATCTGCCAAATGTCACTTTCATGGTGCTTCATGATCATTTCATCATCTCGACAGGATATGATATGCTTTGAAGGTTTTGGTCTATAAAATATTGCATTTGATCTGAAAAAGAGACTTGTGACAAAGTTGCATGACAAGACATGTAGTCATTCAAAGAGTCAAGTGATGCTGCTACTTAAGGTTAAATTATTTTTTTAACCTCACGTTGTAACAAAGAAATAAACTGAGAAATTTACATCGGTTGTTTTATTTTTGCTAAGAATGAGACGAGAAGATCAATAGCCAACACTTTCTTATCTTTGTGGTAAATACGAAGGCAGTAGCTGGTTGGCTTGTATAAAGACAGAAACAGGAGGTACAGCAAGCTCTGTTCAAGGATTACAAAATGTACTTACCAGCACATCTAAATTATTATTTATAGATGTAAAATATGTATGTTATTATTGTAGCCAAGCGTAAAAAGAAATTTAGTGAACAGCAAATATATATATATATATATATATGAATATATGAATATACTCCACAACACCAAGTGGAGCACAACCAAAGACAAAACTTCCAGCAATAATTGCATCTCTGTACGGAAACTATATACTATGTGTATACTTCACCTCGTTGTTTTGTTATCATAACTTACCTGTAGCATAACATGAACAGTTGGGTTATAAATTAAATGAAAAAGAAACAACATAAAGTGTCTTATTAAGGTGGTATATCATTTATTATATTATTATCTATTTATATATCTGTTTATTAAATTATTTAATTAATTAATTACATTGTTATTTATTTATTTATTTATTTTGGTGCTAGAGGGTACATTTAACACAAAATATCCAAATGTCCAAAATATCTCAAAGGTGATGACATGGGTTGAGATCCCACACCCCTGCACTTGAAATTGTTTGTTATTATGATTGAGAGACTGTTTTATAGAAGGTGTTGTGCATCTGTCAGTTGTCTGGCATCCTCAGATGAATTTCCTGTTGGCGTTTAAAGTATCCACTGTTGCACCTTTGAGTGTGATAGCTTTATGTTAATTTATTTCCCCAACACAGCATTTAAAATTAATGATTACTAATTTACCGGGAAAAAAATGAATTGTTTATTCATAGGGTTTGCTGTGTAAATTCCCTAAAAAGATGAATTCCCTACAATTGCCTGTCTGTGCAATGTGACACAAAATGAATAATAAAAAAGCAAACACAGAGACAAAAGAACAAAGAAACAATGGGATTATCAATCACAAAGCCTATACAAACCCATTTAGACAAAGATGACACAGGTAAACAATTACCTTTAACACTTGACAATACAATTTACAGCCATCAAGTTAATGTGGGTATTGTAGCATGCAGGGACCTCTGTCAATTGATCTTATAGCTTTGTTCAGTGGCTGTGGGAAACACATGCACCTGTCATTGTAATATTAGCCCATCTGATCTAAAGTAGTGTATCTGACTCCAGAACGAAATAGGAATTAAAGTCTAAGAGTTAGCAAAAGCCTGGGTTCTCATTAATAATCTCTATCATGACCATATTCAGGAGAAAATGGCTACTTGGAATTGACTGATATTGCAGAAGGCCTGTATTAACATTAGCTAATACAGCCTGTAGTAGCAGTAAGAAACAAAACCTAGAATTATATGGATCTTGCCACTTAAATATTATCCAGGAAGCCCAAACATGCCATCTGGGAAGAAGGACTGAGATCAGTATGGTAACCGGATCTTATGGCAAAGCTCCAACTGAAATCAGAAATGCAAAGCAGGAGCAGAGATACAAGGGCTACATGTGCAGAGGAGTGCTGCACAGCCCGAGCAGTAGATTTATTTGTAAATGTACGCCTGTGATGCCACTATCTGTTAAGCCCCTCCGTCAGCTCAGCCTGCGTAATGTGAGGGGAAGTGTCACCCTGTCACCACCATGCCAGGGATCAGCCTGCTGTTTGTGTGTACTGCTAATCAAGCCAAGCTTTGAGGAGGAGGGGAGAAAATGACACAGAGGCTCTTTCATCTAATCCTTGTGGTGTAATTTGCACCTCAGTAAGTTTAATTGATGACTACTGATCAAATGCTTGCCTTTGAAAATAAAATCTTTGGGATTGTTATTTTCCCCTTCAACCTGCAAAAAGAATTCTTAATGCACCTGATGAGAGGTTTCTAACTGATGGATCCGTTTTAACTTTAGTACACTGTACTGAAGAGCTACAACTCCTGCCAATATTATGTGCATTTTCTTTTATTCACTATAATAACTTTAGATAAACTTGATTAAGCAAACTTGGAGGGAGTAGATTTTTTCCTTTTACAGCAGCTGCAGCATATCCACCTGGGTTCTGTGTATGTACTACTTCCTCCAGAGATCCAACCTGAGCATCAGTGTCATTCAGACAAATGGAAAGTGACAAGCCAAGCTTATCAATGTCAATGTCAGGGTGCTCTCCGGGTGTTTGATTCCGCTCTTTTCCCACAGCTGAACAGAAGGCTGTGCTTTGCAAAACAAACCAACAAACAGGGATCCTGAAGAGTGTGATGAAAGAATAAACAACATGGCCCGGTAACATGCCCCACAACCATGACACTTCCTAAGTAGGTTACCGTGGAGGGTAACCCAATTTAACAGGTGTGTCTGATTGTAGTCAGAACATACTGAGAACTTTGGGAAGTAACCAGCATCCCAGCACAGTGAGGCTGATGCAGACTGATCCATCTCAGGACCATGGCCTTGAAAAATCAAATGGGCCCACCACTAATCCCCTTGTACGTTCATTCATGAGTTCATTATGAAGAAAAATTATAGGGAGTCAATCTATTGATGTTGCTTAACTAATTGTAAAGCAGGGGATTCAAAAGCAGATGTTGCATTTCAAAGCAGTTGTTAGCAAGGAGACAGGTTATGATTTATGCTAAAATGTGTGGCTTCAAAGCGTCGAACGCGGCTTCTAAACAAATTGAACAAGTCAAGCGCTATTCACCCAGGACCAGGAGAGAGCCCAGCGCATGTAGATCAGAGGCGCACGGCTGCCGCTTGTAATATCACTCAGTGGAGGAGGGGTCCCATTGGGGGGAAGCAGCACATAGAGGCTAACACTCAGCAGTGCTCGCACAGAAAGGAATTATGTACGAATGCAGCTGCAGCACCTGTGCAGAAACTACGCCCGCCTTCCTCCTGGAGCATCATCCACACAGGGGGAGTGGAGAGGGGTGGGCAGCATCTTGAGACTTGACATCCTTTCTGTGGATGGCACTATTATTTGGGAGGAGATGGAAGAGTTGGTAGAAGATGCCGGGCCTATGTCAACACACTGATGCAATTTTAGAAAACATGGAAAGCTGGGTTAGTTGTTGGGAAGATTGGTGGCTGGGGGAGGCTTAAAAATGTGTTCATCACTGTTGTCTTCTAAATGAGGTAAAATGTCTGAGAAAAGAGAAAATGAGAAGACTGGACTAATTTCAGATCTTTCAGCAGCATCAGGGCAAAATTATAGATTTAGAGAACGTGAAATGCAGAATTAGAAGACAGAATGAAGAGTTGTATATTCAAAGTTTTTGGATTTATTTGTTTAAAATAGAAATGGATGTATTACACACAGGATGTAACATATTTCCTGATAATGCATGCTGCACGAAGGAAAAAGGTGGATAGGATCGATGTATCATCCTGAATTTTACATTACAGAATTATTCCTCCTTGTTGATGTTGCTATACATGTAAAAAGACAGACTGCATGGACTCCTCTCATAAGTCATTTTTCCTTCTGTTTTCTTCTATTTGATGCAGCCTAAATTGGGACGGGAGAAACGAATTGCTAAATTTTTAATTAACTTCATAACATCTGCACTTGTGCTTTGAGAGAGCAGCGAGATTTCCTTTTAACCTATTCCAGCACATTTGCACACCAAGGTAAATCTTGATGCTGGCACTCTTACAGAAAGGAAGGGGAAAAAAATCAAAAATGGAAATGAACTCTCACTTGTGTGTGCAGATCAAAGAGGCAGAATTATTCAACTTTTTGCCATTGCTTGATCTTCAAAAAAGAAGAGAGAAAAAGTAGGGGAAAATCTAGATGGATGAATGAGTTTTAGTTATGAGTGTTCTTCAGTTGTTTTAGGAGTGTTCGTTTTCTCATTTGGTGCATTTAGTTGTACATTATGACTTTAATGTCTCACGTCTGGGCTGCTTCATTTTGCAGGTAAAACAGCCACATTATCAGTGATACTACCACTGGTTAAAACATGGATTCACAGCTCTGGCTCATTTAATCCAATCCTTTATTTTTAAGTCTTTAAATTCTCCTGCCACATTTTCTCTGTTAAATGATGACTCATTAGGACTGAATACATTAAATAAAATGCCATTAAGAAAAAGAAAAAAAGTAGCATATAGTGTTAATGCATACTGTATAAAAATATGTAATAAAAATAAGCGCCATGGAGGCATTAAAATAGCTCACTGCCTCTATTTCCTGCCTGCAGAGATGATCACTTTAATCATAGCACCACTCACACTAATTGTTAAACTGTAACAGGAGCTGTTTTATATTGTAAGGGAAATTTCTACTCAGCAGTCACATACATCCTGTACACACAGGCATTCCCATGTTTCCTACACTATCAGTCTTAATATTACAGTAGCAGAATTTCCTCACTTCTACCTTATAAGGAATAATCAACCACACATGGTAAGGTGGCATACAGTTCATCGCCACCCCACTAGAGAGAGCTGTTGAGGAGCAAACATAAGTAACAGGACAAGAATCACATCTCTGTAGGGCAAATGTATTTACAATTCCACATATAGATTTGAAGGAAAAGTGGGACTTATGCATTTGTTGCTTTAACTTGGCTTAAACCTGACTCCTCTCCACTCTTCTGCTATTACAGGCTTTCCTGTCATGTTAGACGTCTATGAAATTGGAGCAGACAGTGAGACCAGCTTTGCTCAAAGCCCCCCAGCCCCCATCTCTGCTCACCAACCCCAGGTTACAAGCACCTGCACAGGTAGTCCTGACTGATGTGGGTGATATCACAGCACACCAAAGCTCCTTTAACAAATCTCCCTTTGATGCAGCACAAACAATGGTGTCTCTATAGGAAACCCCCTAAACTGTGTGTGTGTGTGTGTGTGTGTGTGTGTGTGTGTGTGTGTGTGCGTGTGTGTGTGGGTGGGTCAAAGAGTCTCAAACAGAAAAAGAAAATGGCACAGACAAGAGACAAACTTCCAAACGAGAGGAAAAAGGTTCCGGATAAAGAAGAAGAAATAAAAGAATTTGCTTTACCTCATCTCTCCACAAGAGGACACTGCCAAGTTGCATCTGCTCTACTGCAGCATTGTAAGAGTATTTCACCAATACACAGAAACAAAACAAAACAAACAAGCAAGAAATCATATATGTATATATAAGGATTATATTAATGTAATTACAGAAATGTAGTTCAGGCAAAAAATTACTAACCATTTCTGTGACAAAGTTGAAATGTTCAAACATAATGAGTGCTGTTTCTCTTCCTGAAGTTCTTTCCCTTTGTGGAGTTTTCTTTATTTTTTAAAGCTTAAAAGGTGCATCTTAAATTTCTCAGAGGACTTTGCACATAGAGTAAACATACTGTAAATCATTTTAAGGCAATGTGCAATTTGTGATTCGGGAGTTTTAAAAATTTTATTGATTTGACTGCAGAAACCAACAAGATCCTGATGAAATTTGTTGAACTGCTCAGCAGAAAATTAATTGTCAAAGCACTCACAAAACATTATTGCTCACATTTTTAAATGCAGCCCATTAGAGGCTTTTATTTTTATGTGTGGCCTGTGACCATTCTTTGCAAGCTTTGGGTGAAATCATTTGAGGTTAGATTTATTTAATTGTTGCAAATCAAAAATGTTTGCCTGAAAATAATTTGCATATTAATGTGACTGAAAAGACTCAAGATTTCTTGGAAGGGTAGATTTGGCAAAGTGGATCCCTTTCTGGGATGCTCTTTTCAAGCCCAGTCATGGTATTGACTTATTGCAAAAAACCAAAAAACCAAAAAAACCCTATTACGTGTGAGATGTTCCACCATCTGTGTGTTTGTTTTTTGACATTACATAACTTTCTCAGTCTTTTGTTGCCTCTCTCCTAACTTTCATAAATTGTGTTAATCACCAAAATTAGCATATATTAGTAATAAAGCAATAAGCAATACAATTTCTCTGTTTGAGTATTTGATATGCTGCTTTTTACTATGTTTAATTGCATACTGTGTTTAAATTGTTTACAAATCACTGCATTCTGTTTTTAACTACATTTTACACAGCATCTCAAGTTTTTTTGGAAAAAGGTAGGATAATCAATCTCTCAACACCGTAATTGTGTTTTTCACTTTCACTGTGTTTCTCCCGTGTGGTGCATTTAACGGTGTTTGCCGAACTCCTTTCTCGAGCCATTGATATGTTTTTAAAAAACTCAACGCAGCCTCTGGGGGGGGTGGGCGCCTTGGCTTTGTCTTTCTGTTGAGTGGAGCCATCAGATAACAGCCAGGACAATAGTGCTCCATTCTGAGGGCTCACTTAAATGAGCAGGAAGCGGCGGTGAGCGCTTAGTGGAGGCTTCTGGTGGACTCCCTGGGGTCTGCTCAGCCCTGATGGAGCACGCCACTGCTGAATGCTTGGAGAGCGTGAGAGGAAATGAGAAGCTAGTAGCCACCCAGCTGGAGCCACGGGTGCCCTTTGATGGTGAAAGTAAAGTTGGGAGCAAGGTAAAAGTGATGGAGAGGTAAGAAGAGGTAGGAGAAAGAGAAGAGGTAACAAAAAAAAACAGAGGAGAAATGAGAACAGAAGTGGAAAAGAAAGGTGGTGGCATGAGGGAAAAGGAAGAAATGGGGGAGGACTGATGCAGATCTCACTGGCCTACAATCAGGATGAAAATGGACTGGGACACAGTTGATTACTGTGTAGGTGTACACCTCACAAGAATGTGCAAAACAAAAATTATCAAACACTGTTATGTTTTTAGAGATGAGCTATTGTTACAGATATGTTCAGTGTCATGTACATCAATGGTGGTAAGTCCTGGGCCTTTTTTCCCTCATTGTATTATGCATATGATGCTTCCTGGATCACTCACTATACAGGGTACAAAATAGGCTCCACATTTATTTTTCAAAATTCTCACTGCACACCTAAGACTTTTGCAGCCCACTGTTGATCAACTTTGCCTTGACAGGCTTCTTCTTCTTCTTCTGGCTGCTCCCTTTAGGGGTCACCACAGTGGATCTTCTGCCTCCATCTCACCCTATCCCTAGCATCCACCTCTGTCACACCAACCCTCTGCATGTCCTTCACTACATCCATGAATCTTTGGCTTGATAAGCATTTTATATAAATAAATATTCACTTACATGGCTTAACATAATGAGGTATACAGATCTTTAAATGTTAAAGAAGCCCAATGCTGCTTCCAGATTCCTTTTTTTAATTGGTTTTGACTTCTAGCAAAATGTGGACTAATTAAAAAAACAAACAAAAAAATAACCAAAAAACCTTTCTGGTTTTACTATTGTTCTCTAGCTTCATTTGTGAATACATGAGTGATGTCCTTTTGTGGCAGGAAGGTGGTTTGGCAGTGGCAGCCGGTACAGTTCAGCGACTCCATCTCCCTGCCCTCCACCCTGCTTATTTCAGCCTGGTACGTGCAGGAAAGGGTGTCTGGTGCTAGAGCCGCCGTGCAATCCCTCATGCTGACACCATCAAATCAGGAAATCCAGTGTTAATGAATACTATTAAAGCAGACTGGAACCTGTAAATGAATGTGAACACAAATGATTCAGTGGAGAAAACCTCTCGTGTACAGTGTACAAAACCTGCAGGTTCATCTCACTATTGTACTGTAGTGAGCTAACAGTGACACTCAGCCTTTGAAATGACACTATGGTAGTATTACTATTATAGCAACCTACTTAGCCAAACAGTTTGGGACTTATGTCTTATCTGTGAGCATTTTAACATACTGTTCAGTTACTTTCTGACACTTTCACTGTTGTGTTACTGGTTTTAAAAAAAATGTGACAAAGACATCACACTCCAAGCTTTTATATATATATATATATATATATATATATATATATATATTTTATATATATATCTCTTTGATCTACATCCTTGTGCACACCACCTCATGATGTGGAGAAATCCAAAGCTTGAGAATCAGTGAGTAACAGGGGATTTATAAGTATAACCAGGGCACAGTTTTGGAAAGAGAAATTTTGTTGAAAGTTTCAGTAAACATCTCATGTCACTACTGGTAAAAGAATATGTTTAATATGTCTCTTTAATATAGGGAGGCTAATCTATAAAGATCAGTGTGCTGGTGCACACAACTAAACCTGTTGACTCAACATTTTGGGTAATGAGCGCAACATCACTGCCATGAACTCTGTGTGAGGTAAGCCTGGCTGCACTGGTGATTCTCAAGGACCCACTCAGAGTCTCACGCGCAAGATGAAGTACAGGAGTCACTACGGTGGATGAACGCAAAATCCCTTTAACCGGATCACTGTGGCTCAGTTTGCAGTCAGAATATTTGGCATTGTGGGGATTTTTCTATACTATACGTATGAAAAAAATTTCCCATTCCCTCCAATAGTATGCCTAATGCTTTATGTTTTTTTTTATTTATAAATCTTACAAAAAATGATTTACCTCATACTGTGATCTACTTATGGAAGCACCCCCCTTTTCACATTTATCTCATTCAACATACTGTTTATTTGATTCATACATAGTTCTTATTTATGTTGAGAAAAATGCAAAAAAGGGAAACTTTGATAAGTAGATGAATCTTTTACAAGACATAGAAAACATAAACACTGACTCTTTTCCATATGCTATGCAGAAATGCTCCCCATGTCTCAGATCTTTCTTCTGTTTTCTAGCCCACCACTTTTTGTGCAATGCCTGTGGGAGTGATTATTACTCTCGAGTGTGCATACACCAGAAATGACAATGCAGAGAAATGTTGTTTCCATGTTGTGTGGAATGCTCTAAGTGCTCTGAAGCTGAAAGTGAATCCAATGTTGACAGAAGTGTTGAGCTGAAACAGACAATGCAGTCATGGCTCTTACAATGTGGTTCAAGGCTGTGTCGCCACTGTGTACTTGAGCTGCACAATGCTTTGGCATAGGCTAGGAAGTGACACATCCCAAAACGAGGCTCTCCAGTCAACCCAGAGCCTCGGTAGCTCAAAGCAGCTCCCCTTCATGGTTTAATAAATCAAATTGTTATTTTGAGTGATCAAATAATAAAAACTCAGACTACTTCATGATGGCACTTCATGAGCACATGTGAACAACTACACCATACACTTCATCTGTTAGATAGAAATACTCCAGATGAGACTGAACAGAAATGACTACTTTTGTGCATGTGTGTGTGTGTGTGTCTGTGTGTATGACACCACATCCTGAAAGGGGACATAGCCAGCATGACAGTGACTAAAGGAAGGTCAGATGGGAATGCAGGTCTCACCTTTTGTTCTTTCGAGATGACAGGCAGGGTGCTTAAACAAACCGTTAACCTTTTATGTCTGTTCTGTAAGTAAAAGTTTGCACTTCCTTCACCAGCAGCGGACCAAACATTTACTGTACTTAATCAGCCATTGCCTTAATCATATGAGCATTGTAACATGAGCATGTGCTTAATCATCTTTGCTGCTGCCTTAATGAGAACATAAAATTTAATTGTAGAGGATACCTCTTGAGTGCACACTCAGATACAGATCCTTAGGGGGGACTTTTGATATAGGCGGGTACTGCCTTACCCGCCCAGGAGATGCATGGCCCAGATGTTTGATGAATGGACATGATTTGTGTAGGTGTGGTGGAGGTCAAGAGACGTTCATCACAAATGAACAGGAAAAGCAACTCACTCTAAAATCTACCCGACTCACGCAAAGTTAAGAAACTGCTTTAAAAGATTATTTATTGTTTGAAGTAATAATTTAAAACCTTTATGCTTGACAAGCCTGTCTCAAGTGAGACAAAGAGATCTGGGACATGGCAGTAGAATTCACCACACATCTCTGACAAAAGTAATTAAATTATAGTGTGTTGCCTGGGGATTGAGACATGGGTGATTAAATGTACATTTAAGTATGAAAGAATTATCAGAAGAAAAAAAGCAGAATAATGCAAATTTTGTTTGATTGAAATATATACTTTTCAAAGTAAATCAAAGGGTTGTCTGACAAAATCCTGGTTTGTGCTCAGTATTTGACCACTGCAGGAACTTTATACGGTGTAAGTTCAGGAATCTTATTCCTCTGAAGGGACATGATTTCTGAAGTCAAACAACACTTGGACAGGACAAGGAGAGCCACTAATGGATGGAGACGAGCAGTGAACGGAAAGGGTTGGGAGAGGTAAGGAGACACAAGGAGAGGTTTGGCTTCCAGAAGTCAGCCTCATAGACAAGGTCACTTCCAAAGGAACATGCCATGGGGGGGTCGGGACAAGCATCCCATAAAGCAGATAAAGAACAATAGCAGGAACTACAGGCCACAAAGTAACTGGAGACTCTCCCTGGAAGAGAATAATTGAAAGTCCCTGTAAGATCAGGACACACACTCAGCATGAAGGAGACAGGCTGAATGAGGTATTTTTATAATGTGATTAATGCTAATGCAACAAGGAAAGTGGGATCATGAGGTGCGCTGCCAAACATAACTTCAGCTGCCATCAAATTGGATGTTTTTATAAGCCTCACTAAACTCTAGAGTTTTTTTTAGACAAGATGACTAATTGTTTTCCTTCCAGGACAATTCTGTACTTCAAAAACATCGACAACAGTGAAAATGGGTTAAAAAAAATTAAGAGCGTGAAAACGATCCCATAGCTTGCTTGTGCAAGAAGCTTTATGACCCATAGTTTTTTCATTTTGTTTTTTTGTTTTTTGTTAAGAAACCGCTAGTGTTAGTGTGATAGAGTGTCATATCTCCCGCAGCAAGTTTGCTCCAATGTGGTAGTTTTGGTTGAAAAACCTGCTGAACTGAAAGTACTACTTACTACTCTAAGTAGTATGTTGCACATTTTAAAACACCTTACAATGTGAAAATATGCATGTTTGTTTGACAGAAAATTACGATATAACTTGACAACTTATGTCTCCACAGAAAGTTGATGACACCCTGTTGGTTTTTGCTTTCAGGCCAATATGTCACACAGTCGATTACAGTTAGGTCCATAATTTATTGGACAAAGACACAATTTTTGTAGATTTTCCTCTGAACACCACCACAGTGGATTTTAAAGCAAATATTCAATATGTGATTGACACACAATATCTGAAGTTGTTTCAAAGTGTTGAATTTGCATTTTATAGCTTTTCAGTGTAATTTTAAATATGAGGCCCAAAGAGATGTCAGCGCAAGTGAAGGAGGCCATCATTAGGCTGAAAAACCAAAATAAACCTATCAGAGAGTTAGCAAAAATTTCAGGAGTGGCCAAATCAACAATCTGGTACATTCTTAAAAAGAATGAATGCACTGACCAGCTCAGCAACACCAAAAGGGCTGAAAGACCACAGAGGACAACTAAAGTACAAGTGGCCAGAATTATTTCCATGGTTAATAAAAACTTCACAACATCTAACCAAGTCAAGAACACTCTTGAGGAGGTAGGTGTATAATTGTCAAGGTCTACGATCAAGAGATGCCTTCATGGATGTAAATACAGAGGGTTTACAACAAGGTGCAAACCACTGGTTAAACTCAAGAACAAACATCTAAAAGAGCCTGCACAGTTCTGAAAAAAACATATTTGTTTTAGTGTAATGTATGAACACAAAACCCACAACACAAAGCAAAGCTGAAAACCAGCCCAAAGAGACTTGAAAGTGATCGCCACAGTGATTCTACTGTAGAAAGATGATGTACAGGTAGAAACGGAGGCTTCAATGCTACAAGTCTGACTCCTCATCACTGCCTTTGTTACTTGCTGAAGATCAGGCTCAGCTCAGCTTTAACATCACTCTGGGTTCTTCATTAGCTTAGTGTTAGCATGCTGTCCGTGCAGATGCTTGCAAAGTGCTGATGTTGTGTTAGCAGTATAATGTAGGTCTTTCTGTCCTGGAGGCAATATGCACTTTACCATTGCGCTCTCATCCTTTTGTGCAATAAAAAATAAAAGTAATGTCCATATTATCTCCACTCCTCAAAAGTTGTATACCTCCACCATTTTCCTCCTCACTTCACAGGAACTGAAATCAGCTGATTGTAGCACAAGTGTGCAGGAAGAAAAAAATCACATTTACATTTGATTTTTTTTTCTTTCTATCCACCCATTGTGCAGATAATTGAAGGACCTTTGTAATGCAAGTAATGACATAATTGTAAATGTAATGTGATTAAAGAATTTAGTTTAGTGATGTGTTTCATTACGGCCTTACCAAAAAATGTCGTGTGATCAAAGTAAGGCGTTACTTTGGAACGCCTTACACCCAACACTGTCCGTCAAACATGGTGGATGCAATGTTATGGCATGGGCATGTATGAATGCAAGTGGAACCAGGCCACTAGTGCTTATTGATGATGTAACTGCTGATAGAAGTGGCAGGATGAATTCTGAAGTGTACAGGGCTATACTCTCTGCTCCGATTCAGCCAAATGCTGCAAAACTGATCGTGTGGCACTTCACAGTGCAAATGGACAATGACCCAAAACAAACTGCAAAAGCAAAACAAGACTTTCTCAAGGCAAAGAAATTGGATATTATTCAAGTCAGTCACCTGATCTCAATCCAATAGAGCATGTTTTTCAGTTACTGAGGACAAAACTGAAGGCAGAAAGACCCACAAACACGCAGCAACTGAAGGTGGCTGCAGTAAAGGCCTAGCAGAGCATCTCAAGGAATGAAACACAGCATTTGGTGATGTTCATGGTTTCTAGACTTCAGGCAGTCACTGACTGCAAAGAATTTTCATCCAAGCATTAAAAACAATCCTTATATTTAAAATTATGTTAGTTTGTCCAATTAATTTTGAGCCTCTGAAAACGGTGGACTGTGTATAAAAATGGCTGTAATTCCTAAAGAGTTAGTGCAAACTTTTTGTTAAACCCCTTGAATTAAAGCTGAAAGTCTGCACTTACATCTTGATTGTTTGATTATTATCCACTGTGGTGGTGTACAGAGACAAAACTACAAAAAATTGTCCAACAAATTATGGACCTAACTGAATGCAAAGGACACAAGTTTGTAGCTTACTATGTCACTCAGTCACTCAATTCACATTTTCATTGTTTCTTCATTTCTGAAGAACTGTCTGTTGTCTAGTTCGGAGCTTGCACTCGATATCCTTTTCTATTCAATGCATTTTTCTTTTAACAGCTGATTAATATCTTGTTTAAACAGTCTGCAGACACATCACTCTGATGGCATGTTTATAAATCCTCTGGAGCTAATCAACACAATGGCCCACATTCCTGGCATTTAAAGGAAGTCCCTAATATCACTGGCTCGCCTCTCCACCAGAGACAGAAATTCTAGGAATATGACACAGGAACAAAAACAACTCTTCACATGTGTGTCTGTTTATTTCATTCAGTTAAAAAGGTGAGAATACATCACACTTTGTCCATGTAGTGCTTTGCATCTGTAACACATCCTTGGACCTTTCACCTACACCCTGTCTGACTCCACTTGCATTGTTAGCAGTGGTTTCTCTTTCATGGAATAACAAAAGCATGGGGAAGTTTTGGCTCAAATTAGCTAATATTTTCCTTTTTAAAATTTAGAATGAACAACAGTAATTAGAAAGAAAGATTCATCAGGATTAAATCATTTGACCTGTATCCAGCATTGTAGCTGTATGTGGGATTACCTAACACCCCCTGGGCTGAGGTAACATGGCATATGAAAATGATTTCATGTACACAACGTGAAAGCTCCAAAAGAGATTTTTAAAAAAATATTAACAATGAATCAAATGACTGCATGTAATGTGTCTGATCTCTTGTCGTGATAAAATTTACAGAGATAATCAAACTTTGCAGCTGTATAGCTTGGTTGCAATGGGCCTCTTTTTGTGCAGAAACAAACAAACAAAGAACAAATAAAAATTAGATAAAGTAATTAACTATTTGCATAGCAAAGCTTACCAGACCCCACAGTACTTATTTAACCCAAACCCTGACCTTCTAAACCTGATCAAGTTGTTTTTGTGATGCTGCCCTGCTGATAGGAGTGTCAGATTAGAAAGCTTGTTTATTTTCTTTAGGAGTTGGTAGAGACCAAGAAAACATTTTTAAATTCAGCAAAGGGATGTGTCATTCTGTGTCTGTTGCAAATTAGATAATACTTTACAGTATTGCAACTTTTTAGGGTGATATAATATCTAAGAGTGGGTTTTCAGCTTCTTGTGGAGTCCAAGAGTATCCAAAGCAAGTGGATATTTATTGCTGTTTTAGTATTAATTATTAAAATATTTCTTTCAGTAACTTTCATAGGTATTACACTGCCATTACGGTACTTATGCAGTATATTGTTATTATACCTGTATGGTGCTCTATGTATCGTAAATTGTTGTCATTACAATATGCTTAAGTTCATTTTAACTAGGTTCATGGTCAATGACATTTGCAACTCATGCTTTGTTATCTTTGATGTATCTTTGATGCTTGGGGTGTGTGTTACAGTACATTTTGAATTTTCAAATTTAAACTCGATGCCCTTCTAGCCAAGGTCTAGGCCCATTCAAGCTGAAACCCCTGGGTGTTGCCCTGTACAACAATAGAAAGCAGTGGCATTGCCTGCCCTACCTCACGTAGCTTCTCATAGAATGGGAGACTTTATTCATGACACGGAAGAGATTCATTCACAGCACCCAAAACTGGGTTTACTTCTGAGATAAATTCCCCATTTCCTTTGTTTTATATCCACCATTCACACTGATCCTTTCTTGAGACTGTGATTTCCTTCTACCTCATCCTTCCTCATACATTCGGTAAAACCATTTCTGTTTTGATTCAATTCAATTCAATTCAATTCAATTCAATTCAATTCAATTTTATTTGTACAGCGCCAAATCACAACAACAGTCGCCTCAAGGCGCTTTATATTTTAGGGTAAAGACCCTACAAATTAGACAGAAAAGACAGAAAACCCCAACAATCAGACGACCCCCTATGAGCAAGCACTTGGCAACAGTGGGAAGGAAAAACTCCCTTTTAACGGGAAGAAACCTCCGGCAGAACCAGGCTCAGGGAGGGGCAGCCATCTGCCGCGACCGGTTGGGGATGAGGGGAAACAGAAGAGAGCAGAGGGAGACAGGACAAAAAGGCACACCTATAGGAG